>RCUC01137335.1:0-25976 GCA_003697995.1 Taxidea taxus jeffersonii | reverse complement strand
AAAAAAAAAAAAAAAAAGGACTCAAGTGAAGCCAAGCTACATTTCTGCTCTAGTAAACTATAGAATTCTGCTCCCTATGCCTTAATAGTAAACTTCTCTTTTGCTTAGGCAGTCTGAGTGGATATGTTATCAGCAACCAAAAGAAGTTTAGGGCTGATGTTTCAACCCCGGTTTAAGTGCTTCTTACTTTGTTCCCATTAATTTATTCAGACTCAATAGCCAAAATGATGCTGTTCTTGGGTAATTTTTCAAAAGATCCCTCTTCTAAAACCTCCAGAGATTAGCCATGAGCATTAGTCCTTCCTGACATTTTAATATTAGAATCATTGGATAAGCATAATATTATAATGATGGCATTTTCATTCCATTTAACAGGGGCATAAAAGAACCTTATAGGATTTCTAATTCAAGCTGTTCACTTTCATGGAAACTAAAGCCCAAATTGAAAACAGCCTTGCCCAGTGTTGGAATTAGAACCTTGTTTCTGTCAACACTCAGGCCAAGGTCCTTTGCCAGTGATACATAAATTTTTTGTGTGTGATATATAAATATTTTCAAAAAGTAATCTCTGTTCCCAATGTGCAGATCAAACTCACAACCCCCAGATCAAGAATTGCAAGCTCCACTAACTGTGCCAACCAATAAATTTTGTTTTAAGATTTTTATTTATTTATTAGTTAGAGAGAGAGAGAGCGAGCGAGCGAGCACAGGCAGACAGAGAGGCAGGCAGAGGCAGAGAGAGAAGCAGGCTCCCTGCCAAGCAAGGAGCCCGAAGTGGGACTCGATCCCAGAACGCTGGGATCATGACCTGAGCAGAAGGCAGCCGCTTAACCAACTGAGCCACCCACGCGTCCCAATAAATTTTTTTTTTTAGGGTCACGATGGTATTGTCCTTTCCTTAAATTCCAAGTGAGATCACTCAATCATATTTATTGATTGCCCACTTAATTGGTCAGGATTCTTAGTTGCAAATAAAAAAAAAAAGTCTCCAGGAATACATTTGTTTCAGGTACTGTTGTTTCAAGGCTCCAAATCACCGTGAGTATTCTTTCTTCACCTCTAGGAAAGACTTTCCGTAGGTGGGGTACCTGTAGACTCACATCCTATCAGCTTAGCTACCCCAGCAGTACATGCTGGATTATCCTTGGACTTCTCAGTTATGTGAGCAAAAAAACTCCTTTTTATTCCTTTAAGCCAATTTGAATTTGGTTTCTGTCACTGAAAAGTGTTCAGACTAAAATCACACTTATCAGAAAATTCTCTGTGAACAAGGATAATGATAACCAGATTCTCTCTAAAACATGGAATGTAAGAGTAGTTAGTATAAGGGTACCTGGGTGTCTCGGTTGGTTCAGTACCTGACTCTTGATTTCGGCTCTGGTCATGATCTCAGGGTTGTAAGATCCAGTCCCACACTGGGTTCAACAGTGGGTATGGAACCCGCTTAAGAATCTCCCTTGCCCCACCCCTACTCCCTGCTTGCCCTCAAGCTCTTTAAAAGAAAAAAAGAGTAGGCAAGATAAGTAGAAGCAGAAAAACATGTAGAGAAGCAGCCATCCGGGCCTGGTGTATTTTCTTGGTTTCTATTTTTTTTTAAGATTTTCTTTATTTGAGAGAAAGGGATAAAGAGAGAGCACGAGTATGCATGCAAGGAGAGGGACAGTGGGAGAGGGAGAATTCCAAGCAGACTCTGTGCTAAGCCCAGACTCTGAGGCCGGGCTACATCCCACAAACGGAGATCATGGCCTGAGCTAAAACCAAGAGTCTTATGCTCAATGAACTGAGCCACCCAGGCGCCCCATATTCTTTACCTCTTTTATCTCTTCTCTACTTTTTATCTTTTTTAAAAAAATTTAAAGGGACACCTGGGTGGCTCAGTTGGTTAAGCGGCTGCCTTCGGCTCAGGTCATGATCCCAGCGTCCTGGGATCGAGTCCCACATCGGGCTCCTTGCTCAGCGGGGAGCCTGCTTCTCCCTCTGCCTCTGCCTACCACTCTGTCTGCCTGTGCTGGCTCTCTCTCTCTAACAAATAAATAAATAAAATCTTTTTAAAAAATTAAAAAAAAGATTTTCTGTATTTATTTACTTGAGAGAGTGAGACAGAGAGCATGAAAGGCAAGGTCAGAGGGAGAAGCAGACTCCCCACCGAGCAGGGACCCCCAACATGTGACTTGATCCCAGGACTCCAGGATCATGAGCCCAACAACTGAGCCACACAGGCACCCTACTTTTTATCTTCTTAGAATTTCTTATTCCTAACTTCAGCCTATTCTTGGTTCTAGCAGCATCATAGCTTGGATTACTGCATAATATCCTAACTGATTTAACCCTGAAGTCCTTTTCTTAGAAACAACACAAAGTAACTGTAAGCAAAGCCTTCTGGGCTTTACACAGCACAAGCAAGAACAGGTTTCCTCTTCCACCTTGGTAAGGCTCCTCATGACATCCTAGGATGTGAAATAACCAGTTATAACTAATGTGGTGACTACACTTGGAATAGATCATATGGGCTTCCCTGAGGCAGGAGGCTTGACAAGACAACCAAGATCCTTTCTAGGTAAGTAATCATGCCTGCAATTTTCCTGGTGCTATGTTACTCAATATCTTTAAGTCTCAATTACTGTGGCAATAAAATGAGGGAAATCACCCACATCATGGATTTGGGAGAAGAAATAAAACATGTAAAATGGCTAGTATATGGCCGTTACTAAGTGCATATTCTCCTCCCTCAAATTTTAATGTCACTTACTCTATAAAGTATTACCCAATTATCTTTCATTCAAAGGCCTTATAATTCATATAATGGAATAGTACTATTCCACATAAGATAAACATTAAGAATGACAAAAATGAACTATCAGGATTTTTAACTATAAAAAGTTGCTGCAGTTTTTCAAATGATTTTATTGGATTTAAAATTCCTTTAAAGGATATACAGATATACAACTAGTTTGATCAGCTACTAATATATTTTGGTATCCCTTTATTCTTGTACTTAAGAGCCAGTTCACTTTCTCTCCATGTTCAATACTTAGCTTTGGTAAAATTTTGCTATGTTCTTCTTCATCTGCTATTGGAGCATGAGTGTTTCCAACCTGCTTCGTATAAGCTGCTCTTTTAGTTTTCTTCCTGTGAGTAGGTTTCATAGGACTCTTCTGTTTTTTTTCAACTTCACTGCTTACATCCCACAACATTATCTTCCCATCATTCCCTCCTGTAAGCAGCAAATAGGATTCTGGCAGAAAGGAGACCTGGGATACTCCCAAAGAATGGCCCTTAAATCCCAGTTCTTGTTCACACTTAACTCCCATCACCCTAAAGATTCGAACCTTACCATCTTCTGCACCACAGCTAAAAATATTACCACATGATGCCACAGACACGGAGTGGGCTAAAGCAGGGTTTAAAAGCTGACCAGGTGATTGTGGGCCTTCCATCTCTTCTGTTTCATCTTCCTGCAAATTTGTAATCCAGAGTGGCCGTGCTTTCTGAAGGTTCCATAGCATTACCTTTAAATAAGAGGGAGTTATGTAAACAGAGTTTTAGCCATTTTGCTCAATTACCATGCCTATTCCACTTCTAATAAAGTCATCAAAGTAGTCTCATAATAATTACTACAACACAGGTCCAGCAATATTACATTTTTAAAAATTCACATAGCACTACAATATGCCAGGGGAATGCTACCCTGGTGCCAAAACCAGGATGTCAGTGGGCAGTAAGATAGAATTTAGAAAACAAGATCCTAAATAACTTGTGATTAACAACCCCATTAAAGTGCAACCCACATTCTTAAGCAATTGCCAGTTTAAATCATTGTACCCTTATCTCTGCAAGTAAAATGGAAGAGTATGAAATGTATTTAATTTTTTAAAATACTTTATTTATTTGACAGAGAGAGAAACCACAAGCAGGGGGAGCGGCAGAGGGACAGGGAGAAGCAGACTCCCCTCTGAGCAGGGAAAATGATGTGGGGCCTGATCCTGGGCCCTGGGATCATGACTTGAGCTGAAGGCAGACGCTTGTTAGCCGACTGAGCCATCCAGGCACCCTGAAGTCATTAATAAATAATGAGATTTATTAATTTTAGCCTATGCAATTGCAAGTCAAAAGCCTGTCAGTTAAATACATGAAATCTGGAACGCTTTCTCTTTCCTTTCACACTACCTAAATTACCCATTTTAGGGGCTTACCTCAAGTCCCTATCCCTCTAGGACAGCTTTTCTAACTATTCCAGCTTACTTCTCTTTCCCATATTTAATTTCTATGCTATTAACCAACATATACTACTAGCTTGTCAGTTTCTTGAGAATTAATTCTTCTTTTTTTTAAATTTTAAGTAGACTTCATGCCCAGTATGGGGCTGGAACTCATTACCCCAAGATCAAGAGTCACATACTCCACTGCTAAGCCAGCCAGGGGCCTTGAGATTTAATTTATCTTTGCTAATATCTAACACAATGCCTAGAAAAGAGCAGAAGTTCCATACGTATCTGTTGGTTAATTTGACATCCTGATATATGCAGGGTTTTTGTTGTTTCATACTATGATTTTGGACCTACTAAATTGATTTAAATGAAAGGCTAACTAAAACCTGTATAAAATAAAACAAAAAGCTTTGTGAATTGATTTTACTCTATAATCTACTGATTCATTTTATTCCCACAGCAACTAATCTGAAAAGGAAAATATTCTTCATATTTCAGAGAACAGACAGCCTTATTTTACCATCTAGTATCTTTTAAAAATATTTTATTTGTTTATTTATTTGAGAGAAAAAGTGCATGTGCAAGTGGGGAGAGGGGAAAAGGAAGAGAGAGAAAAAAAGAGAGAGAATCTCAAGCAGACTCCACACTGAGTGCAGAGCCCAACGTCGACCCTGAGATCATGACCTGAGCCGAAACCAACACTCAGATGCTTAATAACTCACTGAGCCACCCAGGCGCCCCATATTTTACCAACTAGTATTAGCCCATAATTATGAGTCACAATTTAAATGGACACTAGAATAAGCATGACCATGTTCAGTCAAAAGCATAAAATCTGAACTGACAAGATTACTACTGCTGGGATGCCTGGGTGGCTCAGTCAGTTAAGGGACTGCCTTCGGCTCAGGTCATGATCCCAGTGTCCTGGGATTAAGGACCACGTCAACTCCCTGCTCAGCAGGGTGTCTGCTTCTCCCTCTGCCTCTGCAGCTCCCCCTATTTGTGTTCGCTCTCTCTTTCTGACAAATAAATACATAAATATATACTTTTAAAAAGATTACTACTGCTGATGATACTAGCAATTTAGTTTTCTTTTGACGGTAACTTCCCTCAACTTAGCCTTCCAAAAGAAGTGACATCTAGGAACACTTATATTCTGTTTCTATCAAGGAAAGCACTGAACCCTTCTGGATTAGATTTATAACATTATACTAAGTAGCCAGCAGTTGCTATTTGACTGAAGACAAAATACTAAAAAAATCAAAGTAAATTAAAGTAAAATAAAGAAATATCAGAAACTTTAACAAAGATGAACAAATACTAAAATGTAATAAGGTGGAGGGGTGCCTGGGTGGCTCAGTCGTTAAGCGTCTGCCTCTGGCTCAGGTCATGATCCTAGGGTCCTGGGATTGAGCCCTGCATTGGGCTCCCTGCTTGGTGGGAGCCTGCTTCTCTCTTCTACTCCCCCTGCTTATGTTCCCTTCTCTTGCTGTTTCTCTCTCTGTCAAATAAATACATAAAATCTTTAAAAATGTAATGTGAAACAATCTCTATAAAAAAAGTCTAAACAAAAGGAAGACAGACATTCCAGAATCTGCTAGCTTAAATGTCTTGGCAGGTATCCCCAAGTCTTTCTTGCACAGTCCTGCGTGATGCCTGGATTATATTTTCTGTCCTCGTAAGACATCCAAGCAAGAACTATACCCAGAGTGTTTTCAGCAGCTTACACATTTTTTTGTATTTACTGAAATCATCTAATTGTAGTAACAGTCATCCCAGATTCTACCAATCCAAGAATCATTTCCTAATACTGAAGATTCCAGACTGTTCCTGCCTGGACATCCTCTATACCACCACTTTACTCTTCCTAGCTGCTGAAGATTCTAAGGTGTTTCAATTTCTCAACCACTGGTTCCAGCGGTATCACCCTAAAAAGGAAAAGCAAGAGATACTGAAAGAAAAGAATTCAAAAGTTTCGGGTTTATGATCCTATAAAATGTCAGAGGAGGAGAAAGTGGACAACTGGCAAATGTTCAGAAGTGAAAGCAATCACATCAATATGAACCAATTCATGAATTGTTCCTCCTACAAAAACATTTCTTTCCACACAGAAGAATTATCTTTAAGAAAAAAAGCCTCTTTTACCATCCTGATCCTTAAGTGCTGGTATTAGTGATCTTTCAAACTCCAGAAAGAACACTAACCTTTGAATCATTTATTTTCAGATGTGGAAAGGAAGGGCAAAAAAATCAATGTTTATGCCACAGAAATATATGATGGTCTTAAATTTCCAAAGGTCTTTATAAGAGAAAACTATATTTGAGTGGTGGCTACCCATGTATTTATTTAATGTTATTCTTATATTTTACACATTTTTTATTTTATAGCTACTTAATAAATATTAAGAAGTCTCAAATGTTTTTTTTTTTTTTTAAAGATTTTACTTATTTAATTGACAAGGAGAAAGAAGTGTGAGAGGGAACACAAGCAGGGGAGTGCGAGAGAGAGAAGCAGGCTCCCCCCTCCCAGCAGGGAGCCAGACTTGGGGCTCAATCCTAGGACCCTGGAACCACAACCTGAGCCAAAGGCAGCTGCCTAACTGAGCCACCCAGGCACCCCTCAAATGTCTTAATAAACTACTTCAAGGTCCCTGCCCCTCTAAGTGTGCTTGCCTAATTATTTAAACCTATTTAGTTTGAAAGATATCATTTTTATAATTTCTATAATAACAAAGATAGTTACAATGAATGCATCTACTATGTGTGGCAATAATTCAATTCCTGCCTTGAGATAAAATATTTGTTCAGAGAGAAAGCGCTCCCAAAATTAACCTGGTAAGAATTCCCTACCACTACTGTATCTATATTCTTTCTTCTTTTTTAAAAAGATTTTATTTGTTTATTTGACAGATCACAAGTAGGCGGAGAGGAAGGCAGAGAGAGAGGGGGAAGCAGGCTCCCTGCTGAGCAGAGAGCCTGATTCAGGGCTCAATCCCAGGACCCTGGGATCATGACCTGAGCCCAAGGCAGAGGCTTTAACCCACTGAGCCACCCAGGCGCCCCTGTATCTACATTCTTGGACCCTTCCATAGGCTGACTATTCTTAAAGTTTAGAATAATACTGAATAACTAGGTTTTAAGAAGCAAACTGTGGAAGATATTACAGTTTCAACTTCAGTTAAGGAAAGTAATTTCCTAAAAGCATAGTTGAGCTGTTTTACCACTGTTGGTATAGCACAACCCAATGCAGAAATTAATCCACAGTGACTTTTTAGTAAGTCTTGGGAGTCAAATCAAATAAGCAATCTAAATCTCCTTCTCACAAAATATTTATATCCTATACTGTCCTCTAGCAGCTGCTTGCCACTATAACTTCTTTCCTAGAATTGGAGGCAAATGATAAATTCTGGATGCCCATTTCTTATCTAATCTGAAAAGTATATAGGTTATTTCTGCACACTGAATTGTTTACTGCCATGCCTAGTAAGTTAATGAACCGGTGACTGACAACTGGTATTAAGCTTAAGAATGAAAGAATGAGGGGCTCCTGGATGGTACAGTGGGTTAAAGCCTCTGCCTTCGGCTCAGGTCATGATCCCAGAGAGCAGCAGGCTCTCTGCTCAGTGGGGGGGCCTGCTCCCTCCCCTCCTCTCTCTGTCTGCTTCTCTGCCTAGTTGTGATCTCTGTCTGTCAAATAAATAAAGAAAAATCTTTAAAAAAAAGAATGAAAGAATGACTAGTCAAAGAGACCCTGTACAATCTGTCTACTTAAAACAGATATCCACCTGGATGTGTTAGGTCTTTCTGCACAAGCAAATATGGGAGATTATCACCATGAGGGTAGAAAATGCAAGTTTGTAAGGGCTTGGTTAAGACCTATGAGTGGAGGGACGCCTGGGTGGCTCAGTGGGTTAGGGCCTCTGCCTTTGGCTCGGGTCGTGGTCCCAGGGTCCTGGGATCGAGCCCCTCGTCTGCTCCTCGGGGAGCCTGCTTCCTCCTCTCTGCCTGCCTCTCTGCCTACTTGTGATCTCTGTCAAATAAATAAATAAAATCTTAAAAAAAAAAAAAAGACCTATGAGTGGAAATGGAGTTTATAGGTGGTAGGATCACTGTGCATCTCAAGTGTAGAATGATTCTCAGTAGAGGAACTACAGACCTTTTAGGTAAGACAATTCTTTACTGTTTAGGAACTGTCCCAACACTTTAAGACACTCCCTGATTCTGCCTACTAAATACCAGTAGCTTGGGGGAAGGTAATGGCAGTCATTATGAGAAGAACAACAACCAGCCTCATTTTCTTCTGACTTATGAGGGGGTGCAGAGAGTAGAGAAGGGAATAGTAAATATTGTTGGCCAAAAAGATAGACAAATCTTTGATGCTATTAATGGAATCACAGTCTTGAAAGATAACTGTACACAGTTAAGGATGTAGATTAAATGCCTACAACATGTACAGGGCACACAGGTCATTAATCAACAATGGTTCTTTTTCTAGAACTCACCTGTTCCCAAACCAAGAACTTTTTCTACTACATTACACATGATATCCTGCTTGATACTGCTGATATCACAGAAAAAAACATACAGGCTTTGGAGCCAGAGAGAATGAAGATTGGAATCTCAATTCAGGCAGCTACGTGGACACTTATTTTAAATTTTAGTCTCATTTCTAAAAAAATAATAGTAACTATCAGGGTGTGATTAGAGTGAAGACTAATATATGTAAAGCTGGCAAGTATTAGGTGCTCACCAAAGAGAAGCCATGATTATTCTCACTCCAGTGATATAAGATTTACTTTTAAGAGGAAGTACATCTGCTATGAGAAAGTTCAAGCTATCTGGGTGAGGCGGGGGGAAGCTTTCTTTTATTAAACCAAAATCTGGGGGCACCTGGGTGGTTCAGTCGGTTAAATGTCTGCTTTCAACTTGGGTCATGAATCCAGGGTCCTGGAATCAAGCTTGGCAGGGATCTGCTTCTCCCTTTTCTCCCTGCTCATGCTCTCTCTCTCTCAAATAAATCTTAAAAAACATACCAAAAAAAAACCCCAAAATCTGCTTCCACAGGACTTCTATTTAGACTAGCACATTCTACTTTTTCCTCTCATGAAAACCAAGAATTAAACACTTCCATTTCCCCCACAAAATGGAGTTTCTAGATATATCTACTCTCCTGATGGCTTTTCTCTGAATTTGGTCTAATTTGTGATGTTCCTTTCAAAACTCATTGCATGCAATGCTCTGATCTTGGTCACCAATACACAATATTTCAACAGATGTACCACAGAATTTTAAAGTAAAAACAAAAAATCCTTATTAAAAAAATAAAGTTTGTAGAGAGTGGGTGATAAAGTCTGCCTTCAGCATGCTCTTTTCTTTTAAAAGGTATTCAGAATCAAATATTTGAATTCCCAGAGTTTATGACTCTTAGGTATAGAGAAAGGAAAGCTAAAGGATAAATGATCACTTTGTGAATGAAACCTACTAGGCTTTCTCAAGTTAGCATTAAACATGCAGTAGAAGTAAGGCTAATGATTCATACATAGAAAAGACATGTCAGTAGAGAACAGAAAAAGCAAAGATATACTTAGCCTGATCAGTAATTTGATCATTTCTTAACCCATTTAGAAATTATCCAAGTACTCTCTGCAAAGCATTACCTGCATATCTAATCCACATGATACCAGGCTCTGAGGCCTTTGAGGCCGAAAAGCTACAGAGGAACAGATATTGGAATGTCTCTTCAGTGATCTGCTAACTTTCTTATTTTCCAAGTCTAGGATTTTAATTGCCCCGGAGTCATCAGCAGAAGCCAGCAGGTTTTCAGTGTCATTCAATGAGAGGCAATTGATTTCTTCTTCATTCACATGAAAACGGTCCAGGGAACCTTTGAGGGACCGGACATCCAGTAAGCTAATGGTTTCTCCATGTGAGGCATAGAGCTTGGTGGGGCAGGACGGAGAGAATAAGACACTGGTAACATCATCAGCTCCCTGGAAGTGTGTATGTCCTATAGGAGTCCCATCTTTACCCCAAGCCATGAGATCACCACCCTCTGCTCCAGAAGCCACTAGCCCTTCTTGACTTGCATTCAGGCAGAGAATAGGAGAAGAGTGTCCACCAGTCCATTTGACAGCCATTACAGCCCAGGAGACCCTGTGAAGAGGGGGAAAAACTACAATCTCTTATTTAAGATCCTGATGGTAGCAGACAAATGCAATAAGCAGCATTTCATTTAAATATTTTTTAAAAGACATCTAAAAAAACTTAATTAAAAAAAAAAAAGACATTTGAAGATCAAGTCTACAAAAGCCTAGCTGGGACACAGGATTGTGGGGCCCCTGGCCGGCACATGCATAAATAGGCTTTCTTTGTAATCAGGGTTCCAGGCAAACCTGGTCTTCCAGTATTTGATGTGAGGCCCACACAAGAATAAACATTATAGGGGCGCCTGGGTGGCTCAGTGGGTTAAAGCCTCTGCCTTCAGCTCAGGTCATGATCCCAGGGTCCTAGAATCGAGCCCTGCATCGGACTCTCTGCTCAGCAGGGAGCCTGCTTACTCCTCTCTCTCTCTGCCTGCCTCTCTGCCTACTTGTGATCTCTATCTGTCAAATAAATAAATAAAAAGCTTAAAGAAAAAAAGAATAAACATAGGGGAACCTGGGTAGCTCAGTCGGTTAAGTATATGCCTTCCACTCAGGTCATGATCGTGGGGTCCTGGGATTGAGCCCCATGTCGGGTTCCCTGCCCAGCGGGGCCTGCTTCTCCCTTTCTCTCTTCCCTCTACCCCCCAATTCACTCTCTACCCCTCCTGAAATAAATAAATCTTAAAATAAATAAATAAATGTTATATATTTAAATTAGGAAAATATTTTTATTTTATTTATTTTTAAAGATTTTATTTATCAGAGAGAGAGACAGAGAGAGAGAGAGAATGCACAAGCAGGCAGAGGCAGAGAGAGAAGCAGGCTCCCTGATGAGCAAGGAGCCCAATTCGGGACTCAATCCCAGAACGATGGGATCATGACCTGAGCAGAAGGCAGCAGCTTAACCAACTGAGCCATCCAGGCGTCCCAGGAAAATACTTTTTAAAAGAGAGCTGCTCAATCATTAGGTTATATCTTTTATCTGAATGTTTTAGAGAATAGATTCTCTGGGTTTGAATAGATCTACTATCTATTATTAGCTGGGTGACTTTGGGCAAGTTACTGAACTTCTCTGTGATTCATTTTCCTTCTCTATAAAATTGGGGTGGTAATACTAATAGCACCATTTTATAGGATCATAGAAAAGTAAATAAAATATGTAAGGCACATATAATAGTGCTTGGTACATGAGTGTTCAACAAATATTACCATTATCACTTTTTTTAAAGTAATCGCTACACCTAACGTGGAGCTTGAACCCACAACCTGAGATCAAGAGTGGCAAGCTCCATCAACTGAGCCAGCCAGATGCCTCTCACTTTTCCCAGTTTCTTTTTTTTTAAAGAGGTTTTCTTTTTTTTTCTTTTAAGATTTTATTTATTTATTTGACAGAGAGAGATCACAAATAGGCAGAGAGGCAGGCAGAGAGAGAGGGAAGCAGGCTCTCTGCTGAGCAGAGATCCCGATGCAGGACTCGATCCCAGGACCCTGAGATCATGAGCCGAAGGCAGTGGCTTAACCCACTGAGCCACCCAGGCGCCCCACTTTTCCAAGTTTTATTAGGCTGGTCAAAGTGGCATCTTAGATCTACACCAATGGTGCTCAAAGAATGGCCTCCAGACTGTGAGCATCACCTAGGAACCTAGGAACTTAGAAATTGCCCAATACCACCCTAGACCAACCGAACCAGAAATGCTGGAGTTGGGGCCCAGCCAGGTGTTTTAACAAGCCCTCCAGGTGATGCTGAGGTATGCTAAAATTTGAGAATATTACACCAATCATCATCCAGGGAAATGGTTAAAAAAAGACCCTTGGGTTTTATCACCAGAGACTAATTCAGTACAGTATTTTACTTTATTCTCAAGACAATCCTTCTGTTTAGTATTATTCCATTTTAAAGATAATAAAACTTGAGTTTCAGAAGTATTAAATAATTTGATCAAAGTCATCTGGCCCTTAAGATTTGTCCATGGGACCCAATATGAAGGGATCCCAAATTTTTATTTTATTTATTAAAGATTTTATTTATTTATTTGACAGAGAGAGAGAGCAGGAGAGCACAGCAGGGGAGTGGCAGAGGGAGAAGCAGGGTCCCCATTGAGCAGGGAGCCTGATACGGGGTTTGATCTCAGGACCCTGGGATCATGACCTGAGCCAAAGGCAATTGCTTAACCAACTGAGCCTCCCAGATGTCCCTGGCTCCCCAATTTTTGAATAACGAAGACCGTTTTCTAACAATTCCACTGACAATAGTTGGGGTTTTTTTTTTAAGATTTTATTTATTTTATTTTTTTTAATTTTTTTTTTAAGATTTTATTTATTTATTAGTTAGAGAGAGAGCGAGCACAGGCAGAGAGAGAGGCAGGCAGAGGCAGAGGGAGGAGCAGGCTCCCTGCTGAGCAAGGAGCCCGATGTGGGACTCGATCCCAGGATGCTGGGATCATGACCTGAGCCGAAGGCAGCCGCTTAACCAACTGAGCCACCCAGGCGTCCCAAGATTTTATTTATTTATTTGACAGACAGAGATCACGGGTAGGCAGAGAGGCAGGCAGAGAGAGAGAAGAGGAAGCAGGCTCCCCATCAAGCGGAGAGCCCGAAGGGAGCTAGATCCCAAGACCCTGGGATCATGACCTGAGCCGAAGGCAGAAGCTTTAACCCACTAAGCCACCCAGTCGCCCCTTGACAATAGTTCTTAACTTTAGTATTCTCTGAAAGTACAGAAAATAACCAAAGTCACAAATAATTCATTACTCCTTTTATTTTTTTAATTTTTATTTTTTAAAGATTTTATTTATTTATTTGACAGAGATCACAAGTAGGCAGAAAGGCAGGCAGAGACAGAGGGGGAAGCAGGCTCCCCGCCGAGCAGAGAGCCAGATGTGGGGCTGGATCCCAGGACCCTGAGAACATGACCTGAGCCGAAGGCAGAGGCTTTAACCCAGCGAGCCACCCAGGCGCCCCTATTTTTTTTTTTTTATTTTTAAAGATTTAGTGAGTGGTGTGCACATACAAGCAGGGGAAGGGGAAAGCATAGAGGGAGGGAGAAGCAGGCTCCCTGCTGAGCAAGGAGCTTGATGCAGGGCTCCCTGGCTTGCTGACCAGGATGGAGGGCAGACTCTTAAAGGACTGAGCCACCAAGGGACCCCTCATTATGGCTTTTAAATGTACTCATGTATTTTTACTATTTTTTATTAAGGTTTATTTATTTATTTATCTCTATACCCAACATGGGGCTCAAATTCATAACCCTGAGATCAAGAGTCACATGCTCTACTGACTAAGCCAGCCAGGCAGCCCATACTCACGTATTTTTAATTTTCTTATCACCTGCTTATACTTAACAGTAGTGCTTATGTGCAAAATTTAGACTCCTGATACACTAGGCACCCCAGATTTATACAATGAAATTGTCACATAAGAGTACCCTGCCTCGAGGGGGGGAGGAGTCAAGATGGCAGAGAAGTAGCAGGCTTAGACAACATCAGCCAGCAGGAGATCAGCTGGATAGCCTATCAAACCATTCCGAACACCTACGAATCCAACAGGAGATTGAAGAGAAGAAAAACAACAATTCTAGAAACAGAAAATCGACCACTTTCTAAAAGGGAGGACCAGCGGAGAAGTGAATCCAACACGATGGGAAGACAGACCCCAGGGGGAGGGGCCGGCTCCCGGCAGGCGGCAGAACACCGGAGCACAAAATCAGGACTTTTAAAAGTCTGCTCCAGGGAGGGACATCACTCCAGAGGCTAAACTGGGG
Organism: Taxidea taxus jeffersonii; assembly: GCA_003697995.1. NCBI lineage: Eukaryota > Metazoa > Chordata > Mammalia > Carnivora > Mustelidae > Taxidea > Taxidea taxus. Next base: position 11,866 of record RCUC01137335.1, on the reverse strand, counting down.
TGAAGACCTTGCGGGGACAGCGTGGACTCAGGTCCCACAGGGTCACAGAAAGATCGGGGATGTCTGAGTATCACAGAGCTCACAGATATTAGAGCAGGGAAGCCAGCTGCGGAGACAGAGCCGAGGTTTCCTAGAGCCGAGGTCTGTGACACGGGCCGGTGCTCTGTGCGAGGGGTCCCCACAAGATCCGGGGAGACTCCAACCCAGGAGAGCTCAGGGATCTACGGGGTTCGGAGACTCCAGGTGGGACTCTGCCAGAGACAGAGACGCTTGGTCACAGGCTGGGTGAGCTCGGAGCACTCGCAGAAGCCAGTGAGACGGGACTGATTATGCACGATTTTCTCCAAGCATGGCAGGAGGCTGGGGAGACGGGAGTGATTCAGTGCTTTTCTCTGAAGGCGCACTGAAGACTGGGGCCCCTAGCTCTCGGCTCCTCTGAACCGGAGACTGGGAGGCCGCCATTTTCATTCCCGCCCTCCGGAACGCTACGGAAAGGTTCAGGGAACAAAAGTTCCCGAAAGCGAACCTGAGAGGATTACTTAGCCCGGCCCCTGATAAGGGCCCCTGATAAGGGCAGTGCAATTCCGCCTGGGGCAGAGACACTTGAGAATCACTACAACAGGCCCCACCCCCAGAAGATCAACAAGAAATCCAGCCAAGACCAAGTTCACTTAACAAGAACAGCGGATTCTTATCTGGACAAAATGACAAGGCGGAAAAACTCACCACAAAAAAAAGAACAGGAGGCAGGACGGAAGGCTAGGGACCTAATCAATAAAGACATTGGTAATATGTCAGATCTGGAATTCAGGACGACGATTCTCAAGGTTCTAGCCGGGCTTGAAAAAGGCATGGAAGATATGAGAGAAACCCTGTCAGGAGAAATAAAAGCCCTTTCTGGAGAAATAAAAGAACTAAAATCTAATCAAGTTGAAATAAAAAAAGCTATTAATGAGGTGCAATAAAAAATGGAGGCTCTTACTGCTAGGATAAATAAGGCAGAAGAAAGAATTAGTGATATAGAAGACCAAATGACAGAGAATAAAGAAGCTGAACAAAAGAGAGACAAACAACTACTGGACCACGAGGGGATAATTCGAGAGATAAGTGATGCCATAAGACGAAACAACATTAGAATAATTGGGATTCCAGAAGAAGAAGAAAGAGAAATAGGAGCAGAAGGTATACTGGAGAGGATTATTGTAGAGAATTTCCCTAATATAGCAAGGGGAACAAGCATCAAAATCCAGGAGGTGCAGAGAACACCCCTCAAAATCAATAGGAATCGGTCCACACCCCGCCATCTAATAGTAAAATTTCAAGTCTTAGCGACAAAGAGAAAATCCTGAAAGCAGCACGGGACAAGAAGTCTGTAACATACAATGGTAAAAATATTAGTTTGGCAGCAGACTTATCCACAGAGACCTGGCAGGCCAGAAAGAACTGGCATGATATATTCAGAGCACTAAACGAGAAAAACATGCAGCCAAGAATACTTTATCCAGCTAGGTTATCATTGAAAATAGAAGGAGAGATAAAAAGCTTCCAGGACAAACAAAAACTGAAAGAATTTGTAAACACCAAACCAGCTCTACAGGAAATATTGAAAGGGGTCCTCTAAGCAAAGAGAGACCCTAAAAGTATTATCAGAAAGGAACAGAGACAATATACAGTAACAATCACCTTACAGGCAATACAATGGCACTAAATTCATATCTCTCAATAGTTACCCTGAACGTAAATGGGCTAAATGCCCCAACCAAAAGACACAGGGTTTCAGAATGGATAAAAAAACAAAACCCATCCATATGCTGCCTACAAGAAACTCATTTTAGACCCGAAGATACCTCCAGATTGAAAGTGAGGGGGTGGAAAACAATTTACCATGCTAATGGACATCAGAAGAAAGCTGGGGTGGCAATCCTTATATCAGACCAATTAAATTTTAAGCCAAAGACTATAATAAGAGATGAGGAAGGACACGTCATCATACTCAAAGGGTCTGTCCAACAAGAAGATCTAACAATTTTAAATATCTATGCCCCTAACATGGGAGCAGCCAACTATATAAACCAATTAATAACAAAATCAAAGAAACACATTGACAAGAATACAATAATAGTAGGAGACTTTAACCCACCCCTCACTGAAATGGACAAGCAAAAGATCAACAAGGAAATAAAGGTCTTAAATGACACACTGGACCAGATGGACATCACAGATATATTCAGAACATTCCATCCCAAAGCAACAGAATACACATTCTTCTCTAGTGCCCATGGAACATTCTCCAGAATAGATCACATCCTGGGTCATAAATCAGGTCTCAACAGGTATCAAAAGATTGGGATCATTCCCTGCATATTTTCAGACCACAAAGCTCTGAAGCTAGAACTCAATCACAAGTGGAAATTTGGAAAGAGCACAAATACATGGAGACTCAACAGCATCCTTCTAAAGAATGAATGGGTCAACCAGGAAATTAAAGAAGAATTGAAGAAAACCATGGAAACAAATGATAATGAAAACACAACGGTCCAAAATCTGTGGGACACAGCAAAGGCAGTCCTGAGAGGAAAATATATAGCGATACAAGCCTGTCTCAAGAAACAGGAAAGGTCTCAAATACACAACCTAACCCTACACCTAAAGGAGCTCGAGAAAGAACAACAAAGAAAGCCTAAACCCAGCAAGAGAAGAGAAATAATAAAGATCAAAGCACAAATCAATGAAATAGAAACCAAAAAAACAAGAGAACAAATCAACGAAACTAGGAGCTGGTTCTTTGAAAGAATTAATAAGATTGATAAACCCCTGGCCAGACTTATCAAAAACAAAAGAGAAAGGACCCAAATAAATAAAATCATGAATGAAAAAGGAGAGATCACAACCAACACCAAAGAAATACAAACAATCATAAGAGCATATTATGAGCAACTCTATGCCAACAAATTTGACAATCTGGAAGAAATGGATGCTTTCCTAGAGACATATCAGCTGCCAAAACTGAACCAGGAAGAAATAGAAAACCTGAATAGGCCAGGCCCATAACCAGTAAGGAGATTGAAACAGTCATCAAAAATCTCTAAACAAACAAAAGCCCAGGGCCAGATGGCTTTCCAGGGGAATTCTACCAAACATTTAAAGAAGAATTAATTCCTATTCTCCTGAAACTGTTCCAAAAAATAGAAATGGAAGGAAAACTTCCAAACTCATTTTATGAGGCCAGCATCACCTTGATCCCCAAACCAGACAAGGATCCCATCAAAAAAGAGAATTACAGACCAATATCCTTGATGAACACAGATGCGAAAATTCTCACCAAAATACTAGCCAATAGGATCCAACAGTTCATTAAAAGGATTATTCACCACGACCAAGTGGGATTTATTTCAGGGCAGCAGGGTTGGTTCAACATCCGCAAATCAATCAATGTGATACAATACATTAACAAAAGAAAGAACAAGAACCATATGATAGTCTCAATAGATGCTGAAAAAGCATTTGACAAAGTGCAACATCCCTTCCTAATCAAAACTCTTCAAAGTGTAGGGATAGAAGGCACATACCTCAATATTATCAAAGTCATCTATGAAAAACCCACGGCAAGTATCATTCTCAATGGAGAAAAACTGAGAGGTTTTCCGTTAAGGTCAGGAACACGGCAGGGATGTCCACTATCACCACTGCTATTCAACATAGTACTAGAAGTCCTAGCCTCAGCAATCAGACAACAAAAAGAAATTAAAGGCATCCAAATCGGCAAAGAAGAAGTCAAACTATCGCTCTTTGCTGATGATATGATACTCTATGTGGAAAACCCAAAAGGCTCCACTCCAAAACTGCTCGAGCTTGTACAGGAATTCAGTAAAGTGTCAGGATATAAAATCAATGCACAGAAATCAGTTGCATTTCTTTACACCAACAACAAGACAGAAGAAAGAGAAATTAAGGAGTCAATCCCATTTACAATTACACCCAAAACCATAAGATACCTAGGAATAAACCTAACCAAAGAGGCAAAGAATCTATACTCAGAGAACTATAAAGTACTCATGAAAGAAATTGTGGAAGACACAAAGAAATGGAAAAATGTTCCATGCTCATGGATTGGAAGAATAAATATTGTGAAAATGTCTATGCTACCTAAAGCTATCTACACATTTAATGCAATGCCTATCAAAATCCCATCCAATTTTTTCAAAGAAATGGAACAAATAATCCTAAAATTTATATGGAACCAGAAAAGACCTCGAATAGCCAAAGGAATATTGAAAAAGAAAACCAAAGTTGGTGGCATCACAATTCCCGACTTCAAGCTCTACTACAAAGCTGTCATCATTAAGACAGTATGGTACTGGCACAAAAACAGACACATAGATCAATGGAACAGAATAGAGAGCCCAGAAATAGACCCTCAACTCTATGGTCAACTAATCTTCGACAAAGCAGGAAAGAACATCCAATGGAAAAAGGATAGCCTCTTCAACAAATGGTGTTGGGAAAATTGGACAGCCACATGCAGAAAAATGAAATTGGACCATTTCCTTACACCACACACGAAAATAGACTCAAAATGGATGAAGGACCTCAACGTGAGAAAGGAATCCATCAAAATCCTTGAGGAGAACACAGGCAGCAACCTCTTCGACCTCAGCCGCAGCAACTTCTTCCTAGGAACAACGCCAAAGGCAAGGGAAGCAAGGGAAAAAATGAACTATTGGGACTTCATCAAGATCAAAAGCTTTTGCACAGCAAAGGAAACAGTCAACAAAACCAAAAGACAACTGACAGAATGGGAGAAGATATTTGCAAACGACATATCAGATAAAGGGCTAGTATCCAAAATCTACAAAGAGCTTAGCAAACTCAACACCCAAAGAACAAATAATCCAATCAAGAAATGGGCAGAGGACATGAACAGACATTTCTGCAAAGAAGACATCCAGATGGCCAACAGACACATGAAAAAGTGCTCCACATCACTGGGCATCAGGGAAATACAAATCAAAACCACAATGAGATACCACCTCACACCAGTCAGAATGGCTAAAATGAACAAGTCAGGAAATGACAGATGCTGGTGAGGATGTGGAGAAAGGGGAACCCTCCTACACTGTTGGTGGGAATGCAAGCTGGTGCAACCACTCTGGAAAACAGCATGGAGATTCCTCAAAAAATTGAAAATAGAGCTGCCATATGACCCAGCAATTGCACTACTGGGTATTTACCCTAAAGATACAAACGTAGTGATCCAAAGGGGCACGTACCCGAATGTTTATTGCAGCAATGTCCACAATAGCCAAGTTATGGAAAGAACCTAGATGTCCATCAACAGATGAATGGATAAAGAAGATGTGGTATATATATAATGGAATTCTATGCAGCCATCAAAAGAAATGAAATCTTACCATTTGCGACGACATGGATGGAACTAAAGCATATTATGCTTAATGAAATAAGTCAACTGGAGAAAGACAACTATCACATGATCTCCCTGATATGAGGAAGTGGAGATGTAACGGGGGTGGGGGTTAAGGTGGTAGGAAAAGAAAAAATGAAATAAGATGGGATCAGGAGGGAGACAAACCAAAAGAGACTCTTAATGTCATAAAACAAACTGAGGGGGGGTGGGGGGGGAGAGGGGCTGGGAGAGGGTGGTGGGGTTACATTATATGTTTAAATAAAAAAAGCTTAAATAGGGACGCCTGGGTGGCTCAGTTGGTTAAGCAGCTGCCTTCGGCTCAGGTCATGATCCCAGCGTCCTGGGATCAAGTCCCACATCGGGCTCCTTGCTTGGCAGAGAGCCTGCTTCTCCCTCTGCCTCTGCCTGCCACTCTGTCTGCCTGTGCTCGCTCTCACGCTCTCTCTCTCTGACAAATAAATAAATAAAATCTTTAAAAAAAAAAAAAAAGCTTAAATAAAAAAAAAAAAGAGTACCCTGCCTCAACTGCCTGTTGGGTAAATCAAAAAAGGAAATAAGGGCAATTTATGTAACTCTAAATGTTCAGACAAAAAGAAGCAAAGAAATCTACCTGAACAAATTTAACTTCACAAGCCAAGGGAGAATTTCTCTACTGAGAAACTGCCATAGCTGCTTTCATATTTTCAGATATGACACCTGAATTCAATCCAGTTGTACAGATAAATTTCCTAATATTGTTTTGAAAAATAATTTAAAATACTGGCAATTTGCCTAAAGTTTCTATTCCTGACACAAAGCTTATTTCCTCCCATTTTTAGGCACTCACACAAACACAAAATAACTAGACTGCTAAAAAAAACCCTCTAATCTTTCTGTAATCAAAGTAACAGAGGGGTGGGGGGTGTAACAGAAACACGGTCACAAAATCATATATAGCAATTTTCATAAAGAGGACAAAATGGGAAAGAAAAAAAAGATACTTTATTTCAGCAGAAGCACTGAATTAGAATACAGAGGAAACTAATCAGAGACCAAAGCAAGTGGTTTTAAAGGAGAGGTTTGGAGAGGAAATGACTCAGAGAGAGGTAAGGACAGGGAACTCTGGTGGTTTGATTTTTGCTGACAAGTAATCAAACAGTAGTTAAATAACCTTCTACCATAAAATAATTTTCTACCAAAAAATAGTTAAATAATTGTCCACCACAAAAAACTTTTACCAAATGTTCAAGATAAGCCAAGAAAAAAGAACACTTAGCACAATTTAAAATTAAAGGTATTAATATTTAGGCTTACAGACTGTCATCTGTGGTGACTATTGATTTGTCATAAAATATAGACAATATACTACTTTAAAATATGAAATCTGTAGTAACCATTGAAAAGGCCACTTCAGGGGCACCTGAGTGGCTCAGTGGGTTAAAGCCCCAGCCTTCGGCTCAGGTCATGATCCCAGGGTCCTGGGATGGAGCCCCGCATCGGGATCTCTGATCGGCGGGGACCATGCTTCCCCCCCACCTCCGCCTGCCTCTCTGCCTACTTGTGATCTCCGTCTGTCAAATAAATAAATAAAATCTTTTTTTTTTTTTAAAGATTTTATTTATTTCAGAGAGAGAGAGTGAGAGAGAGCATGAGAGGGGAGAAGGTCAGAGGGAGAAGCAGACTCCCCATGGAGCTGGGAGCCCGATGTGGGACTCGATCCCGGGACTCCAGGATCATGACCTGAGCTGAAGGCAGCTGCTTAACCAACTGAGCCACCCAGGCGCCCAAATAAATAAAATCTTAAAAAAAAAAAAGAAAAAGAAAAGGCCACTTCAATTACAAATAATTTTGTTTAGGGGTGCCTGGGTGGCTCAGTTGGTTAAGAGGCTGCCTTTAGCTCAGGTCATGATCCCAGTGTCCTGGGATGGAGCCCCGAATCACGCTCCCTGCTCAGCGGGAGGCCTGCTTCTCTCTCTCCCACTCCCCCTGCTTGTGTTCCCTTTCTCACTGTGTCTCACTCTGTCAAATGAATAAATAAAATACTAAAAAACAAAAACCAAAAAATTTTGTTTAACCCTTTTCTTTAGAAATCTGATCACGTATTTCCTACATTAGTTTTAGTTTTTCTACAGTGAAACAACTTTAAAGTCCGGAAGTCTGCCCTCTACAGCTTTAGGATTTTGTGTGCATAGAGGTTTCGGATCCCTGCTGGGATTTTAGGTTTTACCTAAGAGAAGAATGAAATAGGGCTTCTAGTACTTCTATTTCTCCATCACATTTTCTACCCACAGGGGACCCAAGTAAATGCTGACTATCAGACAAAGTTTTAGCAGGTTTTCTTCTAAATATACTTTTTTAAAAGGAAATGATCAACTCAATTTTTTTTAAAGATTTTATTTATTTATTTGATAGACAGAGATCACAAATAGGCAGAGAGGCAGAGAGAGAGAGGAGGAAGCAGGCTCCCCGCTGAGCAGAGAGCCCGATGCGGGGCTTGATCCCACAACCCTGGGATCATGACCCGAGCTGAAGGCAGCGGCTTTAACCCACTGAGCCACCCAGGCGCCCCGATTAACTCAATATTAAAGACACATTTGGTTAAGCTCACCCCAAGTGTAAGAAATTAGGCAATAAATGGATTTTGTACTTAAAGGAATTATTATAGATAAGAACACTGTTCCCGTAAATTCTTCCATAATGGAACCAGTAATATCTACCTATTAATCTCACAAGAACAAGGTCAGCTCTACCTTAACCTCTTAAACAAGTTAAACTTCTAATCTCTACATCACATGGATAATATTTACTGATCACTAACCTAGTCAGAAAAATAAAAATAGAGACCTATTAGCTTAAGCAGGCTATTAATCACTGAGTCAACCAGAGCTCCCCAAATCACATTTCCTTAGTCTACAAAATTATTTATTACTTAAAACATACGCAAAGACCACCATCAAAAAGTATTAACAATAGACTGCTGTGGTAGAAGGCAGTGGGAAAAAATGTAATTAAATCTGAGTTAAATGAAAACAATCTTTCAGAAACGAGTTGTCAAGCCACTGTTTCTTGTTTTGCTCTTACTGGGAAAGGAAAGTCTACCCAGAAATAGGTAAGTGCCACTATTTCCATATTCAGGTATCAGGTCAACAAGTTTCTCTTCTCATAGGTAACATCTAAAGCACAGCAATTAATCATGTCCTGCTGTGAATGACTCTAGTTAGACAATAGATTCCTTCAACACCTAATGAGATCACGGAATGGGCAGGGAAAGGTGGGGTATCTTGAGAGCAGTTTTAGAAAGGCTGGAGGACAAAGATGGAAGTTCTGAACAGTCAGTCAGAGGGCAAGAGGGTACTAAAAATTGGGGAGGGGCAAGGTCAGGAGGGTGATCTGTAGAAAGAAGAGGACTTAGTCATAAAGAAAATCTTTTCCAGGGCACCTGAATGGCTCTGTCGGTTAAGCATCTGACTCTTGATCTCAGCTCAGGTCTTCATCTCCAGGTGGTGAGTTCAAGCCTTCATGGGGATCCACACTGAGCATGGAGCTTACTTAGAAAATAAATATTTTTAGGGGCACCTGGGTGGCTCCGTGGGTTAAGCCTCTGCCTTCAGCTCAAGTCATGATCTCAGGGTCCTGGGATTGAGCCCCGAATCCGGCTCTCTGCTCAGCAGGGAGCCTGCTTCCCCACCCCTCTCCCTGCCTGCCTCGCTACCTATTTGTGATCTCTGTCTGTCAAATAAAATCTTTAAATTTATTAAAAAAAAAGAGAGAGAGAGATGGGATGCCTGGGTGGCTGAGTTGGTTGGGCGGCTGCCTTCGGCTGGGGTCATGATCCCGGTGTCCTGGGATCGAGTCCTACATCGGGCTCCTTGCTCGGAGGGGGCCTGCTTCTCCCTCTGCCTCTGCCTGCCACTCTGTCTGCCTGTGCTCACTCTCTCTGACAAATAAATAAATAAAATCTTTAAAAAAAAAAGAGAGAGAGAAAATTTTTAAAGAAATCTAAGTGCCTTCCCAGACAAAACTTGGACCTCCTTCCTTGGATGTCTTATAGTTCAAAGTTGAAAAATGAATAATGAATAAAACTTCCTAGCCTGAGATTACAGTACCATTCAAATAATATAATCACCATCACTATAGTAAATATAAGTCAACTTTTCTTCACGTTTAGAGTTTTCCAAAGTTGGTCTTGATGTGGAGAAGCTGGATAGCGACCAAAATGATTGAAGGCCTGTGGCATCAGCACTAGTAAGTAAAGAATCTGGGATACTAAGCTGGGAGAAAAACAAAACAAACAAACATCCGGGATGAAGGGACTAGCAAATAATAATCAAACACCATTTACCACAGAGTAGAAAAGGCAGTTGCTGTTCTTTTGTTTTTAATGGTGAACTAGAAATGTATTATACACGGCAGGGGAACTACTTAAAAGATTTCTTACTACATAAAGGCAAGACAGTGGAGTTCACTACTAAGGGAATCTGTGAGCCCTATTATAGTTAATAACCTCAGAGTTGTTTTGAGAGTTATATAAAAGCCGAGTAAAGGACCCTACAACAGTGCCTTGTTCACGTGATGGTTAGTATTTTCCCTCACTAAACATTCTTTAAAACCTGTCATAAAACTTCTGATCACTTAGGAAAATGCAGTATGACCAAATGCGTAAATTCTTTCTCTTCCAAAATGTCACCTATAATTACAGCCTCCACATCATTCTCACTTTCGGGAATGTCTAATTATATAAAAACACGCTACCTTGATCCGCCTACTAATCGGGTTAGTAGGAAAGACTGGGAAAGGCTACATTTTGCCCAAAAGAATGGAGCACTTAAGCAGCAATTACACGGCACCTTGAGGCTATCCAAACATATGGGCGGGGGGTAGGGGAAGCCTCAAATGACGACCTTACTTGCTGAATATAGGCTAGGACACATGTTCTGATTAAGTACACTACCAATAAAGAATAAAAGGGTCTGACCAGGAGAAGGCGACCTCAGCTGCTAAAAGTAAAGAAAGAAGATCTAATTCAAGCCGAAGGTGGAAAGCTAGGAACTGGCTAGCAAAGCGAGGGAAGTTTCATGCGTTAGGTTGGAGCCTGAGGCCGGGATCTGACACAGGGAAACCTCACAGGGGAAGGGGCCCAGGAAGGCAGACGCGAGACCACTAGATCAAAAAGAGGAAAAGGCACCAGAGGACAGCCACAAAACCACAGCGCCAGCCTCATACCTGCGCTTCCCGCTTCCCTCCTCGGCGCTTCGCGATGACTTCACTCGTGGGCGCCCAATCCCACGTAGGATTGGGCGCGGGCGCCTCAGCCAAACAGTCACATCCGGGGCCGAGAGGAACCGCGAGCGAGCTGGGCGTGCGCCCTTGCTTCGTGCCCTCAACCAGTATGGCGGAGCCACGGGCGCGCCGCGGGGAGGCCGTGCGAGTCGGGCGGTTCCGACGCCCGCGCTGAGCCGGGGAGGAGGGGCGGGGGACGCCCGTGCAGCCGGTGCGTCTGCCCTTAGTGAGGCGGGGCGCGCGACGGACGCCCCCGGGCAGGGGCGGGGGTGGTGGAGGGCCGGTGGTTGGCTGTGAAAGGGGCGGTGAGCGAGGTTCTCTGGTCTCAAGGCGAGGCTTGGCCTCCCCAGCAGAGACGGGGGGAAGCGGCGGCGGCAGCAGCGGCCCCTGGGCCGGCTGGTGAGGCTATGGCGGCGTCAGCCCCGGGGCCTGGGGGAGCCTCCGGCGGGGCTGGCTGTAGCGGCGGCGCGGTCGGGGGCTCGGGCTCCGGGTCTGCGGGGGCAGGGGGCCGGCTGCCTAGCCGGGTCCTGGAATTGGTGTTCTCCTACCTGGAGCTGTCCGAGCTGCGGAGCTGCGCCCTGGTGTGCAAGCACTGGTACCGCTGCCTGCACGGTGATGAGAACAGCGAGGTGTGGCGGAGCCTTTGCGCCCGCAGCCTAGCAGAAGAGGCTCTACGCACGGACATCCTCTGCAACCTGCCCAGCTACAAGGCCAAGGTGAGGGAGCCCCGGGCCACGCCGCTGCCCCCAGTCCCGCTTCTCTGCGCCGCTCTCAGTCTCAGTGCTTCTCATCTAAGCTCTGACTCAGACGCCTCGCCTCACCATCCCGGAGCTTTTGCTCGAATGCAGTCAGTACCTTACCTCACCTCCCCCCTCCATAAAGATCCTCTTCTCTTTGAAGTTCTGCTCCTTAACCCACCCCACTTCCGTGATGTACTTTTTAAAGGACCAGATAGTTTGCAATTCCTGGTTCCCATCACTCATTCCACTTTCCACAGTCTTTTCCCCAAAAGGCAGACCACCCCCCCTCTCTATTATTGTACCTTTCAATACTCTTATCTTGTTTTTTATTAGGTCATTTCGGCTGCCTTAACACTGGCTTAGTTTTTAAGATCTTTGCTTTCTTCCTACATTCACCTCACCTTTTCCAGGCTCTGATTTTTAACTGTTTTTTTTTTTTTTT
>ML103500.1:185911-235411 GCA_003697995.1 Taxidea taxus jeffersonii | reverse complement strand
TCTTTGGCTTAAAATCTAATTGATCTGATATAAGGATTGCCACCCCAGCTTTCTTCTGATGTCCATTAGCATGGTAAATTGTTTTCCACCCCCTCACTTTCAATCTGGAGGTGTCTTCAGGTCTAAAATGAGTTTCTTGTAGGCAGCATATTGATGGGTTTTGTTTTTTTATCCATTCTGAAACCCTGTGTCTTTTGATTGGGGCATTTAGCCCATTTACATTCAGGGTAACTATTGAGAGATATGAATTTAGTGCCATTGTATTGCCTGTATGGTGATTGTTACTGTATAATGTCTCTGTTCCTTTCTGGTAATACTTTTAGGGTCTCTCTTTGCTTAGAGGACCCCTTTCAATATTTCCTGTAGAGCTGGTTTGGTGTTTACAAACTCTTTCAGTTTTTGTTTGTCCTGGAAGCTTTTAATCTCTCCTTCTATTTTCAATGATAACCTAGCTGGATAAAGTATTCTTGGCTGCATGTTTTTCTCGTTTAGTGCTCTGAATATATCATGCCAGTTCTTTCTGGCCTGCCAGGTCTCTGTGGATAAGTCTCCTGCCAATCTAATATTTTTACCATTGTACGTTACAGACTTCTTGTCCCATGCTGCTTTCAGGATTTTCTCTTTGTCGCTAAGACTTGTAAATTTTACTATTAGATGGCGGGGTGTGGGTCGGTTCCTACTGATTTTGAGAGGTGTTCTCTGTGCCTCCTAGATTTTGATGCTTGTTCCCCTTGCTATATTAGGGAAATTCTCTACAATAATCCTCTCCAGTATACCTTCTGCTCCTATTTCTCTTTCTTCTTCTTCTGGAATCCCAATTATTCTAATGTTGTTTCATCTTATGGCATCACTTTTCTCTCGAATTCTCCCCTCGTGGTCCAGTAGTTGTTTGTCTCTCTTTTGGTCAGCTTCTTTATTCTCTGCCATTTGGTCTTCTATATCACTAATTCTGTCTTCTGCCTCATTTATCCTAGCAGTAAGAGCCTCCATTTTTGATTGTACCTCATTAATAGCTTTTTTAATTTCAACTTGATTAGACTTTAGTTCTTTTATTTCTCCAGAAAGGGTTTTTATTTCTCCTGACAGGGTTTCTCTAATATCTTCCATGCCTTTTTCAAGCCCGGCTAGAACCTTGAGAATCGTCATCCTGAATTCCAGATCTGACATATTACCAATGTCTGTATTGATTAGGTCCCTAGCCTTCGGTCCTGTCTCCTGCTCTTTTTTTTGTGGTGAGTTTTTCCGCCTTGTCATTTTGTCCAGATAAGAATCCGCTGTTCTCCTTGTTAAGTGAACTTGGTCTTGGCTATATTTCTTTGATCTTCTGGGGGAGGGGCCTGTTGTAGTGATTCTCAGGTGTCTTTGCCCCAGGCGGAGTTGCACCGCCCTTACCAGGGGCCGGGCTAAGTAATCCTCTCAGGTTTGCTTTCAGGAGCTTTTGTTCCCTGAATGCGCTTTCTGTAGAGTTCTGGAGGACGGGAATGACAATGGCGGCCTCCCAATCTCCGGTTCAGAGGAGCCGAGAGCTAGGGGCCCCAGTCTTCAGTGCGCCTTCAGAGAAAAGCGTTTAATCCCTCCAGTCTCCCTAGCCCACGTTTGCGCCAGAGACCGCGCGCGCGCCCGCAGACACCGCGCGCCCGCAAACCGCGCGCGCCCGGAGACCGCGCTCAGAGAAAATCGCGCGTAAGCATTCCAGTCTCACTGGCTTCTGGGAGTGCTCCGAGCTCACCCAGCCTGTGACCAAGCGTCTCTGTCTCTGGCAGAGTCCCACCTGGAGTCTCCGAACCCCGTAGATCCCTGAGCTCTCCCGGGTCGGAGTCTCCCCGGATCTTGTGGGGACCCCTCGCACAGAGCACCGGCCAGTGCCACAGAGCACCGGTCCGTGTCACAGACCACTAGGAAATCTCGGCTCTGTCTCCGCAGCCGGCTTCCCCGCTCTAATACCTGTGAGCTCTGCGACACTCAGACACCCCCGATCCTTCTGTGACCCCGTGGGACCTGAGTCCACGTTGTCCCCGTGAGGTCTTCACCCCAGTTTAGCCTCTGGAGTGATGTCCCTCCATGGAGCCGACTTTTAAAAGTTCTGATTTTGTGCTCCGCTGCTTGCCGGGAGCCGGCCCCTCCCCCTGGGGTCTATCTTCCCGTCGCGTTGGATTCACTTCTCCGCTGGTCCTACCTTTCAGAAAGTGGTCGATTTTCTGTTGCTAGAATTGTTGTTTTTCTTCTCTTCGATCTCCTGTTGGGTTTGTAGGTGTTTGGAATGGTTTGATAGGCTATCTAGCTGATCTCCTGCTGGCTGATGTCGTCTCAGCCTCCTACTTCTCCGCCATCTTCTGCATGAAGCATCTTTATGTAACATATTGTTACACCACTCTCGTCACTAAGATGACCCATGTATTCACTGTTCACCAGTATTTTCAATTTCATCGGGACCATCCTGAAGAGTCTTGATTAATTCACTATAAGCATCATTTGGATATTTCCTTCTGGGGTTGAGATAGTTTGCAAGTCTCTGTACAAGTAAATCTCTATCTCATTCCCTGCAGCTGATAAATGATATCTTGGTTGGAAATAGGTTATTTGAGTGGTACCCCTTATCCATCAGTAACCTCTAACTCTCTCCCACAGCATTCTTCCAGCTTCCACAGTTGCCAAAGAGAAGCCTGATCTCAAACTAATTCTTTGTTCCCTTTTTAACTAGCTTCCTTTGTCTGAAAGCTTGTAACATCTTTTTAGTCATGGAATTCATGAATTTATTTCAGAATAAACATCAATCCCATTTAAGATTAAATTTTCCTCTTTTCTAATTTTTAACTTTTCTCCTTTAGCTTTCTTTTTTTTTTTCTTTTGAATCATTGTGGATCAATTTTATAAGTCCACATATATCTTTACCTTTATGAATTTCACTTCTTTGCATTTTTCTGTTTGAGACACTTCTATTTTATTTTCTCAGTTACTGGTCCAGGTCTCAACTGTGAAACTAGTGCTTTAAATAATTTCTGAAATTGTAATATTCAAAAAGCAGATAATAGTTTGTTTTCCAATAGTCTTGGTTTCTAAAATCAAATCTACTAAGATAGTTTATTTGTTTATCATTAAGTTCTAGCCTCCCTTCTCCACCAAATCTAAATCACTAGGAACAGAATATTTTGCTTGTTGGTTCTCTGTCTAGTTCCTGATTATTCCTCATTCAATTATTTTTCCTTACCTATTTAAGAAGTCAAATTCAGATATATGCTTGGCATTATCCAAAATAGCAAGTCTGAATTTACTCTGTAATTTGGCAATGGACATTCCCATTCTCTCCTGGTACACATAAAACTTCCCTATCAGCCTCAGGAATAGGGAAGATTCAGACACAGGGTCAAATTCTCAGCAGCCACTCTGAGCCCAAAGACCACAGGTCCTCCCAGGAACACTGACACAGGCTAGAAACTGTTTCCTCCTGGGGTCCATGAATGTCAGAGTTCCAAGCTCTCTACAGACTCTCTGCAAAGCTCATTGTTGCTGCTAACTTCTTCCTACTGATCGTTAAGCTCACATAGACCCAGAAAAGAGTAAGACCAGTCAGTGCCTTTTCCTCTATCAGAACTCTGTTCTCAAACCTCACAGTCCTGATTGGCTGCCCCAACTCTGCTTACTAGAGATGGGGAGGGGCTATGGCAGGACTGGAATTGGATGAGGAGAGCAAAAAACTCACATTCAAGCAAATACCTTTCCAAACTCTTTCTCAATGTATTAAAATGATCACTTATACCTTTGTTATGAAAAAAAAAAAAGTGTGACTTTATTGTTGTTACAATAATGGTAATTTTACAGGAAAACATTATGCTACAGAGGGGGAAATAATCAGGATTTGGCTTAACATGGCTAGAATTATTTCTTTAAATTATTCTAATACATGCAAATGGAATTCTTAAGCTTCATAATAAGATTAGTATTGTGCCTCTTAAGCAGAATAGAAGTAAAATGTGTTGATTTTTCTATGCCCTTACTAAAATAAGAATCATTCATTTCACTATCAATAAAAACAAAATAATGAAAAAAATCCTTTGAGTCACAGATGCCAGAGAGAGTAACAATGCTAGAGCATTCTAAATACAAAGATGGCTGTAAAGCAGATTTCAGTATTTGCCTCTTATTATCCATTCTACTATGTGTGGCATAAGGGTTTGGAAACAGAGTTGACCCTCCAGTTGTTAAAAATGTACAAAAGAGTTTGGTAATATCTTCATAAAGTAGAGATGTTGAAAATGAATCTAGGATAAAGCTAAATATGCCTCCAATTTTCAGTACTGAGGCAATATTACAATATATTTTTTAAAGATTTTATTTATTAATTTGAGAGGGAAAGCACACCCACAGGCCACTGGGGGAGGAACAGAGAGGACAAGCAGACACCCCAGTGAGCTGGAAGCAGGAGCCCAACTTGGGGCTCTATCCCACAACCCCAAGATCATAACCTGAGTCAAGAGTAGGTTGCTTAAGGGACTGAGTCACTCAGGCTCCCCAACAATATTATAATATTAACACTTGTTGAAGACCAAAGACTAATGTAGTAAAAGAAAAATAATATACTGAGGACACCACTGTGTTTATACTTCAATAATTAAAGCTTATCTTTTGATTTATAAATATAATGTAGTTTGTATTTTTAGAAAGAATACTGTATTGGGGTTGAGTAAACCAGTAAGGGATCATTTTTAGCAACTCAATTATTTTCTCAAAATATAGAGATTAGTAATATTATCTTGTAGTAATATTTCTAATGCTTTATTTGAAAAATCCCAAAACTTTGTAAACATTTAAAACTTGATATTTAACCCCCATGTGTGTACCTTTAGAGCTGTGATGCTTCAGCGTACACACAACACCACATATCAGTGAATTTATACAAAATCATACAGAAATAACGCAAGAAGTTACAACCTCCCACCAAACAAACAAAATCTTAACCCCCAGCCATTTTTTCCTAGTTTGTATTTGTAAGTCGGTTATATAGAGCCATGTTTCTCCAACTGTAATGTGCACCTGCTCCCAGCCCCTTTTAAAAACATAGATTCTTATCGTAGCAAGTTCCCAGGTGATGTTGATACTGCTGGCTCATGAAGCATTTCTTTCAAAACACGGGACCCTTTGATCCCAGTAAATATGGCTGAACTCAATGTTCACGAAGGTAAAAGTGGTAGTTTAGGAATATGGCACTTTCTGTGTAACTAGCAGCCTTTATGCATAAGCGCTGTATCTGAGTTTGGAAAGAAAAATCTGGAGCTAATAATAGTCGATCTAAGTCATTTTAACCTCTTCCGCATTGCAGCTAATGAACAAAGAGAGCAGGATATTAATTTAAAACCAGAGTGGAGAATAACTGAAGGAAATGTCAATTGTGGAGTTGATTATTTTCCTACAATTTTCAATAGAGTCCTTTTTGCTAACAAATAGTCATAATAAAATGTAAAGTCAACTGCCAATTAGGGGCAATTGCACTACAGAAAACGCGTAGGCGGTTCTTGTCAAATCCTTGATTTTCACATTAAGACTGGTACATGAAAGGTGAACGCTGCATGATTTTTCTTTTTCTTTATCCTCAGTGCTCTGTGTTTTCTCTGCTTGTGCTGTAGAATTTGAAGTCTGCACAAATCCTTTCTCTAAGGGTTGCGTGATAAACACCAGCCTCTTCATTTCCCAGCAGCAGCTATGTGCTTAAGCGGCAGGACTCTCGTTTCCTCTAATCGTAGTCACAGTTTCGATCCCCCACGATTCTTTGAAAATCATGTAAAGAGAAAGCTGCACTTTCTTTTTTTCTGCCAAGTTGTGCTAAGATAGCCTATTATGCATTAACATTTGAGTAGGAAGCCTAGATGATAATGTGCCCTGTAGGTGTGGTATTTCAAATCCCACTTGGTTTGGGAGTGCCCTGGGGAGCTAAGGGTATTATTCACTGAGCATTTCTGAAATGGTTCCCTGCAATGCATTGTCCTGGGTATTTTTGTCTTTCTTACCCATCTAGTGAAATGTGATTTATTTTATAGTAAAGATATATTAAAATGACCTTCCAATCCCTATTGCTATGAAAAAAGCTATTTTTGAGACCAGGAACAACCATTTAACTACTTAAGTGATGTCACCTTCTGCCTATTTTTGCCTCCTCCCTGGGGCAAAGGTTTTACATGTTTTCTCTACTTGCTTCTTTTGTTTCTTGTTGACTATTTCAGTTCTTGGATTATCTTTTCTTATTTTAATGGATATAAATATGTAAAAGACTTCTGATGTCTTTCATTTTATTCTTTCTCCACACCCTAGATATTTATCCTGTCATTAGAATTTTTCCAGAATTTTCCAATATGCAAATACACACAAACTAAAATGAGAAAAGGAAGACAAGAAGACCTTTTCTTTTCTGAAAATAGTTTGTCATTTAGACTGTATTGAGAAATATATATCCTAATGTAGAACTATGTTGATATAGATAGATGATAAATGAGTAGATAGATAGATAGATATTTGTTATCTGGGTAAAAAAATAGCAGAAGCAACCTTTACTACCACATTATTAAAGTGACCAAAAAATCAATGCAAAAATCTGTAACTAAAATAAGAGCTACCAAATATACTTAGAGCTGGGGCACAGGGGTACAGGACCACCTGGCTCTGGGGATCCCAAACAGACCAAGCTCTGCCAATATTGCTCACAAAATCCCAAGACAGAGAAATAAGTGGTGGTGAAATAAGCGAAGAGTTTATTTCAGTGACACCAACACTGGGAAGACAGCAGACTAAGGTCTCAATGACAATCTCTAAAGTGCTGAAAATAATTCCCTGTTTATATAAGGAGAATGTGGGGCAAAGATGGTTGGGTATGTGCAAATCAAATTGATCTATCATCTTGGGATCAATCATGGGTGATGTCTTACTGGCTCATGTCAGTCCACATGCTTGAAGGGGTGGTTTCTCTTCCCATCAGGGGAGTCTTTGCCCTCAGGGTCTTCCCCCTGAGCCAGGAGACAGGTTGGAAAGAAAAACCCAACTAGAAAGTTTGAGGTCAAAATGGAGGCAGCCGATGTCCTTTTTCATATCGAACATCAGAAAAAAATGTTTGGAGTCTCTACCATATGGTAAGCAGTGTGGTAAATACTGCCAAAGCACAGATGTATGTATATTGTCTCAAACACTATGGTTTGTTTTGTTACAGAGTTATTTAGTAAATTCCTCAAAATAAATTGTCATTGAAGATACTTATTTCTCTTTCTGTGTGAAATTATTTATTTATCCTGTTGTAAGAAAAATACAACAGAAATGCTACAAACCTGGCATAAGGAGAGTTAAAAAGAAAACCACAAGCCCCAAATGGTGTTATATAGGTCAAGCCCTCAAGTCAGTAAATTGAGACTTAATACCTAAGCTAACTGCAGTTTCAACTCCTGGGAAATAGAACCTTTCACCAGTCAATGTGGGAATTTCCTGATCAGCACGAGAAATTCACTGATAGACCCCCTTCTGTTCCTGTTAGGAGAGTGATCTATCCTAAAAAAATGAATTCTTTGCTAATAACTTCCGTTCTCTCTCTACTTATGAAAATCTTTCCTATTCTGTAGCCCTTTGCAGCTCCATCTGCTTGCTAGATGGGATGCTATCCAATTCATGAATTAATTAGTAAAACCAAATAGATCTTTAACATTATTTGGTTGAATTTTTTTTATTTAACAGTGAGATTAGTAAGATTGGTCCATACATATATATATATGACCAAAATGTTCCAATTTGCTAGAGTATATCTGTGCTCTGCAATAAACCCTGAATTTCTTGAGTTTTTTGAGCTAGAAAATTCTAAAACATTACTAACTCAGCGTTTTCCAAAGTATGGTTACTAGAACAACAGCAATGACATCACCTGGGAAACGGTCTTAGAAACACATTTTCAGGCCTCAGCTCAGATACACTGAACCAAACACTCTGGGGATGGGACCCAGAAACTCCTATCTAATAAGCCTCCTGGTGATTCTGATAGACATTGTTTGCTATAGTCTAACTCCCTCTTTATCAAAGGAGAATATTGATTAAAATCAAAGGAAATAAACAAGGTAATAGAGCTAGCTAAAAAGTTGAAGAACATAAAATATAATACACAGTAGGTATGCAGTTATACAGCCTGACCCATGGCATAATTAAAGCCACAAAATAACTAAAGGTAAAAAATAAAATCATTTTATATCTGAATTATTTCTGAAATTTAGGTATACTGCATTATTCTAGTACCAACACCGAATCAAAATTGAACCTAATCTTTAAAATCACTTTGTATAATTATTTAGACAGCTCATGATGACAAGATGTCTTAAGCCAAAGATTAGGTTTTAGTCCTAAGAGGATCAGTTGGAGTTATTAGAGAAGTTTGTTTGTTTTTGCCTTAGTCTAATCCTAATGTGAGCCTGAATTCAGGAGCTTTTTTGTTTGTTGAGAAAGGATTGTAGAGGACACTGATCAGAGAAACAGATATGTCACAAGGGTCATTCCTCAGAGAAGTAATCAAAGGAGTATCTTTAATCGTATCTTTTTGTGTGTACACTAGAGAAAAAGGTCAGTGATCAGTGAAAAGATATAATTCTGGTTGCCTTTAAGCAAATTAAATATATACATTCTGGTGTCTTCAACTGTCATTCTCTCTTCATTACTCCCCATTTGCCTATAAAAATAACTAGATGAAGACTATCTTAAAAAGAAATTTGACTTCTCTAAATTTTTGCTAATCTACCCTGCTAACTTCACTCATTGGTTTGCTGCAAATTTTTCATAACTACCAAATTAATACAGATTAAAAGTTGAAAACTCAGAAACCACAGAACAAATCAAAGATAAAACATAAATTTTTGCTTGAAATATCTCCAATTAATGTTTTCAGAGGGTGTATATATGCTCATTTGTTAGCGAAAGTAGTATGATGTGATAATTGTTTTGAAGCTTTTTAAAAAATAAACAAATTTTGTAATTTTCCACTTCAGTAAATAGTCTTTTGAAGACACAATTACAATGAGTATTTAATATTCCATTATAGACATGTGATAATTTTCCAATCCCCTGTATTTAGATATTTGGATCATTCCCAACTCTTCATCATTACACTTGATTCTGTGATGACAAACATCCCTGTAGTAGATAAATAATATATTCAAGCAGTTTATCTCTGATAATATTTTAGCATAATTCTAAAAAGTGAAAATCAAAAACATTTAGAATTTTTTTATACATTGCAAATTGCCTTTCATAACTTCCTAGAAGTATACAATATTTACATTCAATAGGTAGTATATGAGGTATAGAAGTATATTATTTCGTGGGGCACCTGGGTGCCTCATTTGGTTAAGCATCTGCCTTCGGCTCAGGTCCTGATCGAAGGGTCCTGGAATTGAGACCCACTGGTGAGCTTCCTTTTCTTCAGGGAGTCTACTTCTTCTGCCCCTCCTCCCTGCTGTGCTATGTTAAATGGATAAAAATGTTAGATGTTAAGTGGATAAAAAAATCTTAAAAAAGATATTACTGGGGCGCCTGGGTGGCTCAGTTGGCTAAGCCTCTGTCTTCCTCTCAGGTCATGATCCCAGAGTCCTGGGATCAAGCTCAGAATCAGGCTCTCTGCTCAGCAGGGAACCTGTTTCCCCCTCTCTCTCTCAGCCTGCCTCTCTGCCTACTTGTGATCTCTCTCTCTCTCTCTGTCAAATAAATAAATAAAATCTTAAAAAAAAATTATTACTTCTTTGGGATGCCTGGTGACTCAGTCAATTGGGATGGAGACACTTGCTTATGGCTCAGGTCATGATTTCAGGGTTCTGGGATGGAGGCCAGCCCTGAGCCCACCTTGAGCCCGAAGTGGAGCCCTGAGCCCAGCAGCTGGGTGGGAGTTTGTTTGAGGACTGTCTCTCTCCAACTCCCTCTGCCCTTTCCCCCACGTACACCCATGCTCTCTCTATATAAAATAAATAAATAAATCTTTAAAAACAAATAAAAATTGTTACTTCTTTTATATCTTTAAAAATTTTATAAAACAAATAAATTGTTGTTTCTGTTCCACTAAAATTATGTTAATACTGTGGTAGATTAATATTTTTAAATATTATTGGCCATTTGTAGTTCCCATTCTAGTACTTTGTCCATTTTTAAATGATGAGTTCATATATTTTTTATTGATAAAGCAAAAATCTCTATAAGCATTAAAAGAAACTTTTTCATTTCTGTTATAAATGCCTATTGTCAATATTTTGGAAAGTAAAAGTACTGTAAAATTTCATTTGCATTCTTTTCTTCTCAAATTTTAAGAATCTGCTTTTCTCTCCTCCTGCTACAAAAACTGTTCTTGCTAAGGGCATCCTCATGGTCAAAATACATTTCACTCTTTCTATGTCAGCTGTCTGCAGCATGAGGTCTCGTTGCCACTGGCCTATACTTTAAAACTTTTCTACTTTGATTTCCCTGGTTCTACTTCAGTGTTCTGGACTGTCCTTTATTTCTTCTTGAGCTCCTCTTGTCTCCCAAAAAGAAGGGGTCTTCTGAGTTCTTCCCTTGGTTCTATGCTTTTGTTTCAATATATTCACACAAAGAGTGTGTTTCCCAAGAGGCAGGAGGGTTTGGGGTTCATATTCCAAAGAATTTAGTTTTGTCTTAAATCTCCAGCTCTAGCAGCATTTTCTCACTTAGCAGATAATCCATTCTACAAATGGTAACCATAATGATTGAAGCCATTGGGCTCTCAACATCTAAGCACACTAATTTACCTATGTTCTTACAAATTTTCTTTCCTTCTTCTGTTGGAAAAAAAAAAAAAACAACTACTTGCCTTGGCTAAGATATTTCCTAGACTGCTGAAAGTTGCTTAAGATAAACAAAAACAATATAAAACAACACCACCAACAAAACTCCATCATGAAACAAACAAACAACAACAAAAATAGAAATAGATGCATAAATGCAGAGAACAAACTGGTGGTTGTCAAAGGGGTTGGGGGGTGGGCAGGATGGATAAAGGGGATTAAGAGATATAAACTTCCAGTTACAGAATCAATAAGTAAAGGGGTAAAAAGTACAGCATAGGGAATATAGTCAATAATATATTAATTACTTTGTGTGGTGATAGATGATGACCACATTTATCATGGTGAGCCTTTTATAATGCATTTAACTGTCAAATCAGTGTGTTGTACACCATAATGTATATAATGTTATGTATCAATTATACTTCAATTAAATTTTTTAAAACAGGAATAATTACTTAACATTTGGCAGCCCTAAAAACATTGAAATCCTGAATTTTCCACAAGAGCAAGTTCTCTTTTATCTCCCTCTCTTTTCCACAATGACACCTTCATAACTTATATGCTCATCAGTCAGATTGCCTCAGTCCAAATCTTCATCTACTCTGGCATCTAGGCCAAAATTACAGTGTATGATACTACGGCACAAGTCATAGCAGTAGCTGGAAGTAGAGGTAGAGCTCAAAGAAGGTAATTTGTAAGATGATTATATTTAAACATGTTTCAAAGCTGATAGGAGGGAAATATTTTTTTAATGTGGGTTATATTCTAGGCTCCAGTTTCACTCTCTGAACAATGATGAAAATTTTAAAAATACCTCTCAGAGTTGTGGTACAAATTAAATATAAAGTTTATGTCAGTGGCCTGAAAATTAAGGACTTAATTTTTAAAACCCTATATATATCTTTTCTTTCATCATTTAAAAAATGACATCAACAGTAATTTCTTCAATACAATTATTTCCCTGACTCCCATAAACTCCTCAACCATCTGGAAATTGGAAACAGACGGAAGAGGTTACTGGGTGTAACCTCTGGGTTTTCCAGTGCTCTGCTGAGCTTGACATTCTATTGACAGGACAATTAAAAAAATCTATCAGGGCAGAAGTTAATGTGTAGATTTTTGTCTTCTCAAATTTCCAATTATTGCTCTCTGGTGAAATTGATAATTCCAGAAATTAGATTTATGGTTCTATCAGACATTAACCAGTTTGGGTTTTGTTTTGTTGTTGTTTTGTTTTGTTTTTAGATTTTATTTATTTGACAGAGAGAGAGACAGCAAGAGAGGGAACAGAAGCAGTGGGAATGGGAGAGGGAGAAGCAGATTCCCCACTGAGCAGGAACCCTGATGCAGTGTTCCATCCCAGGACCCTGGGACCACAACTGGAGCTGAAGGCAGATGCCCAACCAACTAAGCCATGCAGATGCGCCTTAACCAGTTTTTTGTTTGTTTGTTTGTTTTTTAATCTAATCAAGGACTCCTAACATATCTTTGTTCTCTACATATACCTACTTTTCAAATGTTCTCTGGACAATTCATAACATTTTTCTTATGATGAACTAAATAAAATTTTGACAAGAAGTTCATTTTATTTTTACATGAGTCATGATTTTACCTTTTTAAAAAGATATATACTTGAATTCACTGTAATCTAGTGCTTATTCCAATATTTGCGATTATAGAGCAAAATAAAAATAATTATCTCTGTTCATACATTGAGAAATGTGAAACTCATACATGTTAAATAAATGGCCCAATGTCATACAGCTGCTGAGGTTTGGACCTTGGAGTAGAATATAACTTTTCTTCTATGTCATGCTTCTCAAATTATTCCACATGGCTCCATGCTAGAGGTTTGCAGAGTCTGGGATAAGTTAAAATGGTGAGGTGCTTCAGCATTATTAATTTTATTGAAATATATTTTGAAAATTTATAATTTAAATTATTAATTTATGCCACAAAATATTTTTGTAGTTAATCCAAAACTATATGAAATTTAGTATTTGCTCATGCAATCACTTGTTCTGAACTGAATTCCTTAACTTCAGGATATTCTTTGAACATCTCAGGATACATTGGTGAAAAATATACTCAGAAGCACTATTGAGGTATGGCTTCTCCCAATACATAGAACAAATAACATATTATTCCTATACATAATGAAACATAATTTAGTGTCTAAGATTATTTAAATTCCAAGCCATAAGCTATGATTCAGATCAGAATTGCAATATACAGACTTTGCAGATTGTCTATGTTATTACAAATTTTATGGTTCAGTTGAGCCTTATCATATAGTTATTGGTTAAGTAGCCTTTAGTTGAAGGACTAAAATACATATTATAAATATAGAGAAGGATGATATAAGAGTGAACAGATCTTCACTGATGAACACAAAATTTTTATATTCAATAAAATTGTTAATACATAATATTACATGTATATTTTCTTTCTCCTTATGAAAATGGAAATCATAACCTCTTTCTAACTATATATTTGCTTATTTAGTATCAATCCAAGTAGATATGGCTTGTATTATATTTAAATACTGGGATATCTTTCTTAGTAGGATTTAATATTAAATACTTGTTAAAAAATCCATTTATTAAATGACTATATTTGAATGTCTATTATGTGCCCCTAAAAGTATGCAAACAAAAAATAAATGGACATGATATTCTAAACAGACACCATTTGCATTACATCATTATTGATTTTCCTATAAAATTCACTCAGAGATTTTATTCTTTCATTCAGAACAATTATTTTACTTATACTAAAAATTTTAATATGTGTAGCAAAATTAAGTCATCCAAGGAAGATGAAGAAAAGGCTACTAAATGTACTTTCCCATGAAAACTGACTAGAGTACTTGACACAAAATAAATTACACCAAATTTTTTAGCTGTTGGACAATAGGCAGCATGGCACTGTGATACCTAAAAGAAAAGGAGTTAACAAGGTGGGTTCTGTGGTTGCCCCAGTTAATAATACCTGGAGGATTAACATCTAAGCGAATATAGTAGACATTTTTTTCATTTTAACCTCTTTATTTTTTTCTAAGATTCTATTTATTTATTTGACAGAGAGAGAGATCACAAGTAAGCAGCAGCAGGCAGAGAGAGAGGGGAAAGCAGGCTCTCCGCTCAGCAGAGAGCGGCTCTGCTGAGCGGAGAGCCTTCTTTCCCCTCTCTCTCTGCCAGCTGAGCAGAGATCCTGATGCGGGGCTTGATCCCAGGCCCCTGAGATCATGACCTGAGCTGAAGGCAGAGGCTTAACCACTGAGCCACCCAGGTGCCCCCATTTTAACCTCTTTAAAGGATAAGTGACTGTTTAGGCAGAAAATAAATAACAATGTATATTGAACTTTTTAACATACATGTAAGTATAATGTATGACACCAATAGCCAAAAAGATGAAGTAGAGGAAAGATGTATGTCATTGTAAGTATCATTCAGTATACATGAAATGGAAAAAATATTATTTAAAAATAGAGTGTGACTACCAAAAGGAGAGATATATAGACAAAGATAGAGATAGAGGAGAGAGAATCAAATAGTGGAGAAGAGAATGAATAATTGAAAACTCAATTAATGCAAATGATGGCAGGGAAAGACAACAACGACAGATGAAAAGCAGATGGGCCAAATAGAAAGTAAATAGAAATTATAGTGTTTTGTTTTGTTTCTTGGAGAAGGTGTGGAAGAGGGAGAGAGAGATAATCTCAAGCAGACTACCTGCTGAGCACAGAATCCCAAATGGAGCTTAAGCCCATGACCCTGAGATCATGACCTAGGCCAAAGTCAAGAGGCTTAACTGACTGAGCCAACCACGTGTCCCAGAAATGATAGTTTTAAGCTCAACCATATCAACAATTATAATAAATTAAATTGGCTTAAACATTCAATACAAATACATCATCATATACTACATGCTATCTGCAAGAAACTCATTCTAATTTTGCATATGTAGATGGCATAAAAATAAATGGATGGAAAAAAAATTCCATTATAGAACATTGGAGTTTCCCAAATTTGAGATTTCTTGCTTGGAACAAAACTTAATGTGTGTTCAACCATATAGCCCCATGACACCTAAGGCTCAGGGAACTAGAACAAATGCTGATATTCCAGGGACTGCTATTGCAGTAAGAAAAACATTGCCTTCTGTCTCTGACCCAGGAGTTTCATGTTTTTTGCCAGAAACCATGAAACTGGTAGGATAGATTGTTAGATTGCAAAAAGTATAAAAAGAGGATAACAAGGGGGCACTTGGGTGGCTCAGTTATTTAAGTATCTGACTTCATCTCAGGTCATGATCTCAGGGGCCTGGGATCAAAGCCCCCATCCCCCCACCCCTGCCTTGTGCTCCCTGTTCAGTGGGGAGCCTGCTTCTCCCTCTGCCCCTCCACCTGCTCATGCTCTCACTCTTTCTCTCAAATAAGTACATAAAGTCTTTAAAATGCAGGATAGCAAGTAGGAAAAAATTTCAAACCTTCACAGTCTCTGACAGGATCCACTTTCAGTTGTTACATGACTGGCAATTGTGGACTGATTTAGCATGAGGCCTTAGTTTCTCTGTAAGGGACTTTCCACAGGCTGCTTGACTTCACAACATGGTAGCTATCTTCCCTCAAAGAGAATGATCCAATGAGTTGGAAAGCCAAGTGGAAACTAACACTTTTATTACCTAACCTCAGAAGTTAATTAGCATAATTCTACAGCATGCCGATTCATTAAAAGCTAATTAGCAAATTCAACCCCTACTGAAATAGAGAGGAATGAAGCAACCTCTTTTGAAGGGAAGAGTGTCAAAGAATTTTCTGGACATATTTAAAACCATGGTACAGTATCGTTCCATTTATATGATGCTCTAGAAAAGGTAAATCCATAATGACAGAAAACTGATCAGTAGTTGGCAGTGATCAGGGATGGGAAATAAGGAAACACACAAGGTAACTTTGTGAAGAGACAAAAATGTTCTACATTATGATTCTTATGCTCATTGTATAGCTAATAAAGCTGTGCACCTAAAATTGAGGAATTCTACTGTATGCAAGTTATCCCTCTATGAATGTGATAAAATTTTGAAAATAAATGTATGGGATTCATGAATTTTAGTTATTACTGCATGGGGATATGGTGTTTTGACTCTGAAAAAGAATACATCATCAAGGAGAGTGACAGTACAGGTGATTAATTCAATGACACGAGAGGGAACTCGTAATTTCCAATAGAAATTTATGTCCATCACGCTTTTCTAGCCCAACTTCTCTAAATTAAAGGATGAAATAAGAGCCAGTAGTTATTCTGGTTTTTCTTCACCATCTCTTCTGTGGGATAACAAGGTACAATGAATCCAGCACTCATACCAACAGCTTCAGCAGTGATGGAAAAGTTCCTATAGAAATGTAAGGCAACACACTGGAATTGGGTGGTGGGAGTGGTCAGCAAGCAATACTATCACCAGCTGGTACCAGTTACAGTGTTGTTAGTCACTGACAATGGCAGCAGAGGAAATAGCCTCCTGGTAGTCAGAGCAAGAACATGAGGAATGTCATGAAGGGGCTGGGAGACCAGGTCATCAGAGCACAACAGAGACTTTGGTATCATCCCAGACTATCTGGAGATTTTAGGGGGATCTAGATTTTTCAGAAAATTTTTCAAGGTAAATTCAGAGAAATGAAATACTTTTTTAATCTGAATGATAGGAATTCAGAAATATGTAACATAGGTAGAGTGTAGAAGTTCCTTGGGAAAAACATTGTATCTATTACAATAAAGGGCCCTTGAGTTTACTAAATAACCTCTTCTGACCATATGGTGGCCTGGGTTTCTGCTATCTTTTGTAACAGAAATAATCCAATGTATCAAAGTTCAAAGTGAGTACTAAATTATCTAGCACTGACAAGGAATTAGAGTTTACCTTTAAATAAACTCTTGGGAGAGTTCTCACAAATCAAATAAAAATTATCTACTTTAAAATAACTTGATTAGAATAACCCAAGAGGTTTCAAACTATTAACTTTATAACAATCTCCTATAGCTCTTGTTAAAATGAAATCTACTGGGCTCAAGAACAGGTATTCTATTCTATTTTGGGTAACATCCAGGAATCTGATCTTTAAACAAACATCCTGAGCGGTTCTAAAGCAAGGGGACCTTAAAGCACTCACATTTTGAGAAACGCTGAAGAGTAATACCAATTCTTAATAGACCATAATTTCAGCGTTTGGAAGCAATGCAGGCAACACATTACATTATACAATAAAAAGCCTATACCATCAAAAGCTTAACCCTACATGTGTTTTGATTTTTCTCAGCACATTTGAAAAAGAATGTATGGGTACTAGGGACATTTCTATTAATACTTTTCAAGCCTATGAACTAATTTTACATGAAAATGTTCTCTTTCATCTTCTTGGATCACTGCCATATAATTATTATTTTTTTTAATTTCTGATTTAAGGATTTTTCTCTTCTAAAAATTGCTCTTGTTCTATAGCATAATCTTGTTTAGAGTTCTTTCTAGAAAGCAATTAACTGAAACTTCTTTGTCTGTCTCTGATACCAAATTGCAAGCAGTCTAACATTCACACAGATTTAATACTATTAAATCAACATTATGTGTTTAAATCTAATTATAGTGTAAGAATTAGGATTCTGATGAAGAAAAGATTTCATGGCTAATTAGAAATTCAGTTAGCCTTCATTAAAACTAGCATATTCTACATCTTGATTATCTTGATAAACTACAGATAAAACTAGCTTAAAGACAATTAATTGTCATAACAATAGTCATTATAATTGTACACTAGGTATACATAGACCAGGTTATTTTCCTAACATGTATATAATTTGCAGTCAGGACTTTTCTTCACCTTACCTCTGGCTAGAACTTAGCTCCAAAAGAGAGAAAACTGGTCTCATTCTTTGAAGTTATGCACAGAAGTTCAAAGCTTGTAACTGCTGTTGTCATTCAGCACCAATGTTATATTATAAAACCTAAATACAGAAGCCTCCCCTTCCCCACTTATCAGTGGGGAATATGTTCCAAGACCCCTAGTGGATGCCTGAGTCCACAGCTAGTACCAAGCCCTATGTAACTTGTGTTTCTCCTATTCAGACATATGATTAATTGTAATTTATAAATTAGGCACAGTGAAAGCTTAACAACAATAATTAATAATAAAACAGAGCAATTATAATATACAAAAGAAGATAATATGAATGTGATCTCTCACACACACAAAATCTCATGCTGGTTCTATGTGATGAGAGGAAGTGCAGTGAGTGCTGGAGGCACTGTGACATAGTTAGGCTACTACTCTCCTGACAATGCATCAGAAGGAAGATCATCTGCATGGGCACTGTACTTGACTGTGGGTAACTGGAACCAGGAAAGTCAACCCTAGCATAAGGGAGGAGTACTATATCTCCCATTACTTTTCACTTCCTTATTTGTGATCTTCTGGGGAAACAGAAGAGATGTTCCACTCTATTTACATAATCAGTCATCATGTATTTGAAACAGACTATTATTCCCATTTAACTGTGTAATGTTAACAATTGTACCCATAATGCCCAGGAAAACGCAATCTTACAGTGTGGAGGTTTTACAACAAATAAGATTCAGTGGTGTGTTGTGAATGAAAATAATGTTTTCGGGTATCTCTTTTAAGCAGTAGATTATTAACAGTTGTGTAAGATTTGAATCTGAAAAACACTTCACCTGAAGGCCCAAATTCTGTTTTCCCTCCTCACATATCAGATTGTTCTTTTACATGATTACCTACTACTCAGTGCACCATTTCCTGAAAAATCTGTCCATTGTTTAGATAAAATCAAGATCTTTTTTCTTAAACACTTTTCTTTTAAAGATTTTAATTATTTATTTGACAGAGTGAGACACAGCAAGAGAGGGAACACAAGCAGGGGGAGTAGGAGAGGGGGAAGCAGGCTTTCCACTGAGCAGGGAGCCCAATGTGGGGTTTCATCCCGGGACCCTGGGATCATGACCCAAGCCGAAGGCAGATGCTTAACAACTGAGCCACTCAGGTGCCCCTTCTTAAACACTTTTAATGCATTTATGGAGAATAAGCTCACTCTACTGTTGCATATCTATATGTCATACACACCTGGTATGCTGTCCTTGCAGACATTAGCTTTAAATATATGTAGATTTTTTTACAACTCTCTGCCTAAAGATAGGTAAGCTCCTTGAAGGCAGGAGTGCTTGTCTTAGCCAGTGAGTTACTGCCATGACATAGTGAGTTTTCAATAATTCTTCTTAACCTAATTTTCAAGTTATTTTCCTATTTGTCATCAAATCACATTATTCCCTTTTTCTTGCATAGGTTTTTTTGTTTGTTTGTTTTGGTTTGGTTTTTGGTGTTTGTTTGTTTGTTTCCATGAGAATTTGTTTTCCTACTCTGCAAGAATGTTATTTCTTCATTTGTTTGTTTGGTTTTTTTCTTTTTTGGCTCTCACTTATTGTTTCTATGTGGTTTTAAAAACCCTGTTCTGTACTGTTTCAATTTCTGTACTACCTTGAAAAAAAACATCGTTGTTTGCATTCTTTCCTAACAAAGGCTATGAATAGAAACAATTCCTCATCATTTTCAACAACCTTGACTATGAAATATATATCTGAAAACCATTTAAGTATGCTAAGCAGAAAAGGAGTTGTATGAGAGAGAATTAGAAGGGAACTTCAGGTGAAAGGCTTCTTTGAAGAGGTGACACTTAAACTGACACCTAAGGAATATAATGTAGTTGAAGTGTAGATAAAAGGATACTTAAAGTCGCCAAAGGCAAGGAAGAACATGGCATGTTACAGAACCAATAAGGACGACTCTGGGTCTGAAATATAGCACAGGAAGGGTTGGTTACATTGGCAAAAGATGATGCTTAAGACAAGGCTGGAGAGATCAGGCAGGGCTTTGCAGAATGAAATTAGGATTTGGGATTTTTAACTTAAATGTAATGGAAAGGCATGAAAGAGTTTAGAGTTAGAGGACGGCATGATTTATATTCTAAGAAAATTTCATTATAATATAGTGATCGAGTAAAGCGAATGGAGCGAATGGAAGTAAAGTAAACTTTATGGATGTAGGAAATAGGAGACCCATAGACTCAGCAACTGAAACTTGTCTGCTAGAGACAATTCTGATTCTGGTGTTAGATATTATTTCTGATTATCTTCAGTTTGGAAGAGATTTCTACCAACAGTTCATATCTGCAAGGGGGAACAAAAGGAAAATCATTTGCAGACATACCCTTCATGCCAGTCTGGGAAGGCAGTGCATAGTAATCACTTACAGAAAAGAAGTTAGTTAGTTTTGTTGTCTAATATTCACCTTGTCTCTCAGATTCTTTTGGAAATGAACACTGAAAGCAGCTTTGGAAGACTCCCTGATGAGACTCACATTTGAAATTAAAATGAACAGCCTGCTGCAGATGCAGAGATCCATAAACATTTGACATTTTAAAAAATTAAATACAATTACATTATTTTATTGATAATGATTTTTTAAATATGGATGTTTTTGGTGCCATAAATTATTTATATGTGTTATTTCCCCACAAATATGTTTAAGCAACAACTAAGTTAAAATTTTCCATTACTTTCTATTCCACTTCTTTGTAAAATTTCATTTGTCTTCACTGTCAATTCCATTGAAAAAATAGCCTAAATTCACTACTTAGCATCATGAAAACAAGTTTCTCCTCTATTACCACTGATAAAACCATCATCAAAGATCATTTATTATTTCCTAACTGCCAAATACAACAGCTTTTTCTATGTTCATAAACTACCTCATCTCTTTACATTTCTCTACATCTCTTACATACAGTAAACCTTCTATCTTCTTTTATTCAGTTTTTTTCTGTACAAATTTCTTAAATTTCAGCTCTCTCCTCTCTTGCTTCATCCATTCCATAGCTTTCCCTCTTCATCTTATGGCTTCCTCTTTACGTCCACAGATTTGCCGACTTGCTGCCCAGGCAACAAATTGCGTTCAAATGTAGATTCAGTATTTTCCATCAGTTCCTTATTCATTTTTCTGCTAAAGACCATACTAACCTCCTGGTATCACAGGCTCCTCCACCTAAAACCCACTTTTAAATAAGCAGCCATAACTGAATAATTCTTTATAAACTATATGTCTTCTCTTCTTCATTGCCACTCACACTACCTAAAAGAAATTCCCTCATTGATTGCCCTTGCCCATAAACTTTCTCTTTTTTGATTTCATATTTATTTTTCTCAATTTATTTTCTCGTATATATTTTTCTCAATTATTGGTGACTTGGTAGCAGCACCCCCTTCATAGAAAATGTGCTTAAAAATACATTCTAAATTTTCATAGAAACTTCAAAGCTGTTGCAATCGAGTTATAAATTACTTTTTCAACTTCTTCTATTAATACACTTTTCACACACACATTGTGCTCTTCATCAAGGTTGGTTGCCATTTTTAGAATGCACTATACATGTTTCTGGTTCCTCCTTTAGGCCAGGTGCCTTACAAATAGAGACCAACACTAGGATTTTTGTGGAAGTTATTTATTGAGAGAGTCCTCCCAAGAGGAAGTGCTATAGACTGAATGCCTTATGCCCCAAATTCATGTTTGAACCTAATCCCCACGATGACCCTGTTAGGAGGTGATTAGTGGACTTATAGAACAGGCCTCAGAAGGCTCTCCTGCTCCTTCCCCTTTCCACCATGTGAGGACAGTGAGAAAACAGCCATCTATAAACCTAGAAATGGACTCTCACTGAAAACTGAATCCTCCAGAGCCTTGATTTTGGATACCCCAACCTCCAGACCTGTGAGAAATAAATTTGTATTGTTTACAAGCTACCCAGTCTATGGTATTTTTGATATAGCAGCCTGAATAAACTACCACAGTAAGAGAAATAATAAAAATGCCTTACTCCTTCTTTGTCTTTAAGAGCATATTCTCTTTATCAGCGTTTAACACTTTTCTTTCATATCCTTTTGCAATGAGGTTCTTATCCCTGGTAAAGTCCTTGAGAACAAGGACAGTTTTTTGGTTCATTATTTTTATACTCACTCTACCACAGATTCTAGTAAAAAGCTCTATAACATAGTCAAAAATTTAAAAGTATTTCTTGAAATGTATTGACAGTAAAAGTGAATATTTTACAGGAAATCTTAAGAGTAGTAATCCCATTTTCTGGAAAAAAGCCATTATATACTTTATATTTCAATGTTATATTTATGGTTATGGATTTAAGGTTCTTCTTTTGTATTTCATGTCAGATCTTTCAAAAAATCATCATTATTTTTGTCACTGAAATGCTATTTGGTATTGTTCCAAGATTAATTATATTAGCCATTCTTTTTTTTTCTTTATAGCAAAACTGAAAGCTATTAGACATAAAATTCATAGACCTAAAAAGAGTCTCAGGAGGTCACATTAGCTCAAGTCTTAAGTGGACTTAAACACTGATATCATATTAATCCCAAAGATAAATGTCCACGTGTTCTATTTATTTATTTATTTATTTTGTAAAGAACAAGCCACCATTCTAATATTTCATGACTTTTATAAGCTTTCTTTTATTCATACAAAAATATAGTGGGTGGGTTTTTATCTGGTTTTTGGGCCTCTCTAACAAAGTTCAGGATCCCACTGACTTGCTTTTATAATTGAAAGCAAGCATTATTTTCATATATCTTTCTTGATTGACTTAATGTTTTTATGATAGGTGTGTAGTAATATTTCATTATTGTTTTAATTTGCATTTCCCTAAAACAGCAATGATACTGGGTATTTTGTATATGTTTCCCTTTTTACTGTTGAGTTTTGCGAGCTCTTTCTATATTTCTTTTTTTTTTTTAAGATTTTATTTGTTTATTTGACAGACAGAGATCACAAGTAGGCAGAGAGGCAGAGAGAGAGAGAGAGGAGGAAGCAGGCTGTCCGCAAAGCAGAGAGCCCAACGGCGGGGCTCGATCCCACGACCCTGGGATCACAACCCGAGCCCAAGGCAGTGGCTTTAACCCACTGAGCCACCCAGGCGCCCCTCTTTCTATATTTCTGATACCAGTCCTTTGTCAGATATATTTTCAACAAACTTGTATTTTGCTTTTTCATTTTCTTTGTAAAGTTTTAAATTTTTGTAAAGTCCAATTTTCCATTTTTTTATTAGGAACCATATTTTTGTGTGAAGTTTAAGAATTCTTGCCTAATCCTATATCCTGCAGTTCAATTTTTTTCTAAAAATTTTATAGTTTTACATTTAATTACATAATTTTTTTGAGTTAATTTTTTACAAACTGTGAAGCCTAGGTAACAATTACTTACCTCTCTCTATGTTTCATTCTCTGTCTCCTTTTTTTTTGTTTGTTTTTAACTTTTTAGCCCATGAGTAGCTATTGGCTTTAGTTGTTTTGTTGAAAAGGCTATCTTTCTTCCATTTAATTGCTTTTTTACCTTTATTAAAATCAATTGAGCTTATTTGTGTTGGTCTATTTCTGGATACTCTGGATACTCTGTTCCATTCTACTGATGTCTATCCTTCCACCAATGTCACAGAGTCATGATTACTGTTACTACTATAAAAATCACTGAAATGGAGTAACTGGTTACTCTAACTTTTCTTTCATAAAATTCTTTTTTCTATTCTAGGTCCTTTGCATTTTTATATAAATTTTAATATGATACTCTCTATTCTACAGAAAATCTTGCTAGGATTTTAATAAGTATTATATCATCTGTGTATTAGTTTGTGGAAAACTGACATTTTTTATTGTGTTGATTCTTTCAATCCACGAACATATTATACTTCCTCATTTAGTTGGATCTTTTTAAAATTTTTCCTTTCAAAATTCTACAGTTTTTAGCTTATAAATTCTTTTTTTTTTAAGATTTTTATTTATTTGACACAGAGAGAGAGAGAGATCACAAGTAGGCAGAGAGGCAGGCAGAGAGAGAGGAGGAAGCAGGCTCCCTGCTGAGCAGAGAGCCCGATGCGGGGCCCGATCCCAGGACCCTGGGATCATGACCTGAGCTGAAAGCAGAGCTTTAACCCACTGAGCCACCCAGGCGCCCCATAGCTTATAAATTCTTTACACATGTTGGATTTATATCTAAGCTTTTAATTTTTGAGCAACTGCAAATTATATGTCTAATTTCAGTTTCCACATATTATACAGAAATGCAATTAAATTTTGTGTGTTGACTTCTATCTTGCATCTTTGCTGGACTCATTTGTAAGCTATGGGAGGTTTTCTTTGAGGTTTTTTTATTATTTGGGAGGGGTACATTCCTTGAAATTGAAACTTTTTACGTAATCAACCATACTCTCTGCAAATAGGGAAGGTTTTAATTTCTTCCTAATGTGTATGCCTTACGTTTCCTTTTATTGCTTAAAACTCTGTTAAAAAAAAAAAAGTAGTGAAAGTGAACATCTTTTTCTTGTTCTCAATCTTGGGGGAAAGCATTAATCTTTCAAGCACTAAGTATAATGCTAATTATAGGGTTTTTGTAAAGCATTCTCTATGTAGTTGAGGAAGTTCCATTTTTTACCAGCCAGCTTACTAGAACACCATTCAGTCTTTTCCAGAAATTAAACAAATCATTGAATTCTCTAGGCTTATGTTTGAGAAGAAAAATAATGTAATTTTGATTTCTATATGAACCCAAAATTAGAGGTATTAGTAGATAATGGGACATAAAAGGATGAAGCTGAAGAAACAGATGCATCAGTCATCATCATAGAGTTTACACCTATATAACATTCGTATCATATTATATCCATTATATCTAAAGCTTCAATAAAACATATGGAAATCTATAGTATAAAATGTATGGATCAGGGAAACTATGGTAAACATCTAAAATATTAAATATGGGAAATCAGTTTTTTAAAAAACTTGCCTCTTCCCTTCAAAATTAGATATATTTATGCCAGAACCACTATTGCAAATATATGTGGATTAAATATATTTGTAGTTAAAGAGTGTCTTCGTCTTACTTTAAAAGGGATAAAAATTCCCCCTTGTTTCCTTGTATATGGTAATAGATTTTATTTCAGACAGGGAGACCTTTTTTTTTCTTCAACATGAAATATAAATATAATCAATATAATCAACCATATAATGCTCTCTCGTGACAATTTGTTGAACCAATTACATAGATTCCACAAGGCAGAAGAGTGGAAGCACCAACTACGTTTCGAGTTATCAAACACTGGAATTAGCAAAACTCAGTCATACTTAAAATATTAGGAAATTGGATGCCTACAAAATATTTGTGGAATAAATAGACGATTATAATCTTAAGTATTATATTAGGAGAAAAACAGCCTGACTCGCATAAGAATTAAGATGTTAAGATGTTTCCTTAAGATGGTAGATTGGTGAAAGGAGAGCAAAACTGATAATAGAAAAACAAGAAATCTTTTGTTCTATGTAGATTCACAGTTATCAGTATACCAAGTGCAGTGAGTGGGCACCAATAACATTTGAC
The DNA here is from genome assembly GCA_003697995.1 of Taxidea taxus jeffersonii. Classification (NCBI taxonomy): domain Eukaryota; kingdom Metazoa; phylum Chordata; class Mammalia; order Carnivora; family Mustelidae; genus Taxidea; species Taxidea taxus. The sequence goes on along the minus strand of ML103500.1, from coordinate 210,109 downwards.
AGTCAAATCAGCAGGAAAAAGAAAATGACTGGACCCATGTTAACAATTCCTTGCTTCAGTTTCCTGTTAACTATGACTGCAGCTGTCTGAGCCAGCTGTCCAGTGGTAGTCTGATTCCCAGCGTGCATCTGTGGGTGGTGGAGGAATGCCAATAAAGAATAGGAAAGGACTAAATATGCCACTGGAACCCAACTAACCATGGTGAATCTGCCACCTCTATGTGTGCTGAGGGAAAATATGAACTGCACCTCCTTGGAATGCCAGTGTCTCCTCACTCAGTTGATTTTATAACCCTTTCTTTGCTATATTTTAGTCATCTTATTTTCTTAACTCCAGTTGTGTTTCCAAAGCTTATTTTCTTTTACACAATTTATTATGCTGTTCCCTTACTATTTAGAATTTATTTTGCTTCTAGTGCTGTCTCTTTAGTTTGCTAATATCAGGTAATATTATGAGTGGGTATTTATCATGTTATTTAGATTTCTTGAAATCTTCAGAGTGTTTGTGATCAGCAGTTTGGCTAAATTTTCACAAAAACCCATTAAAAGTAAGCTTTACAGTTGGTAATCCTTCTGACAAAGATGGAAAAATAGGAATCAGATTCACTTTCATGCCTTAAAAGATTAAAAATATGGATAAAATATAATCAGTTCATAAGACACTTGACATCAAGGAATGAAAGACAGTTATTCCTAAAAAGAGGAAACACATGAGATGAGTTTCAGCTTACTGACTGTCGAAAATTTCCAGGACAGAGGGCAGACCAGAGGATTTTAGCAGAGTCCAGACAGTCTGAGTTGACAATACAGAACAGAAGGTCTAAAGAGGTGAAGGTGGCTAGAATTCACACACACACACACACACACACACACACACACACACACACAGGTACTGGAGGGAAGAGGAATACACAGAAAGAAGACTCCAAATGTCTGCAGATATCTGCAGAAGAACTCCCTTATGTGTTCATTTGTGTACCAATAAGCATACGTGTGTGAACAAGCTACCCAGAACCAGAAAGAACTATGCAAAAGAATTAGAAAAAATAATGCCTGGATATCACACAGGGCTGAAAATAGTACCTGTTCCCACTAGCCAAAGTGAAATACTTCATAATTCATAGGGTATCACTCAGAGTTCTAAGAAGGGTCTTACTTCAGCAACGTGGAAAAAAACTTATTCTAGACTTAATTGTGCCCTGGTATTGCCTAACAAAGCCAAAAACCAAGGCCCAAGGGGATCAAACTGATTCCAAGTAACTTAACTGTGTTACAGAATACTTACAAAAACTAAAACCAAAAACTTACTTACAAAAACCAAAAACAAAAACAAAAGCCCCCAAATCCCTTCATATTCAACAATGTAGAAATTATAATGTCTGACATTGATAAAAAATTACCAGGCATGCATGCAAATAAGCAAGAAAATACAATCCACAATGAGAAAAAGTATCAAGCTATGATACTTTGAGAAAGTATCTTTGAGAAAAAGTATCCTCCAGAAATGACATGTCATAGTATTAATAAACAATACCATAAATAAATGTTATAACTGTATTCCATCCATATGCTCAAGAAGCTACAAGGAAGGTTAAACATTTTAAGCAGAGACATGGAATAGATTTTTAAACAGGACCTAAATTGAACGTCTCTAGATGAAATCTACAATGTCTGAGATGAAAAATACACAGGATGACATTAACCCCAGATTAGACATTGCAGAAGAAAATATCAGTGAATTGAACACATAGCAAGAGACATCACCCAAATGAAACAGGGAAAAAATAATCGAAAAAAAATCAGTGAAATTCAGCAAAACTTCAAGTGGCCAAGATGTGTTTAATTAGTGTCTCCAAAGTAAAGAAGAGTGACAGAAAATACATGGTTTACAAATGATGGCCTACTTTTTTCTTCAAAATTTGGCAAAAACCATAAATTGGCAGATCTAAGGAGCTCAATGAACCTAAACACAAGGATGTGAAGTACTATATACTATAGCATATCATAATGAATTGCTTAAAATCTATGAGAAATAGAAAAGTTTTAAAGTAGTTAGTGAAAGACCCATTACATGTAGAGGAACAAAGATAAAAGCAACAAATTTCTGGCCAGAAAATGTAAGTTACAAGACAGCTTGGAAAATTATGTTCAATTTACCAAATACAAATAACACCTAGAACTTAAACTCATAAAAAAGATACTTCTAAAAAGAAAGTGAAATAAAGATGCTTTGAACATAGAAAAGGTGAAATAATTCATCACCAGTAGAAATTTACTACAATAAAAATTAAAAGAAGTTCTGTAAAAATAAGAAAGCAATGCAAGATAGGAATCTGTATCTATTCACAAAAGCAAAAAGAACAGGAAATGATCACTAATGGGTAAATATGATGACTTTTTTCTAATTATCAAAATATCTCTAAAACACATAACATAATGTTTGTAACATATACAGAACAAACATGTATTTCAACAAATAACACAGGGACTAGGAAAAAGAAAAAGAAGTAGTATAAATAAGGTTTTTATTCTATACATGAAAAACTGTATTGTCACTTGAAGGGTGGACTACGATAAATTACAAATGTGTACTCTAAACCTTAAAACCATCACTAAAGTAACACAACCAAGAATTGTATCTCAGAAGTTAAAAAGGAAATTCTGTTTTATAAATTCTCTATTACGACAGTAGATTTAAATCCACCATATCAATAAATCTATAAAATGTCTGATAATCTCAATTAAAAGGTAGAAAATATCAAATTAGCTAAAAAATCAAGACCCAAATAAATGCTGCCTACAGCCAATCCACTTAAAATATAATGGCACAAATAAATAAAAAATAAATATGGAAAAGACATGCATGTTTATACTAGGTAAAGAAAATTAGAGTGGGTATATTAATATCAGACATGATAGATTTCAGGGCAAAAAATGTTACCAGGAATGAAGAGAGTCAGTTCATCAAGAAACATACTGACCATAAATGCTTATATACTCACTAACAGAAATTCGAAAGACATGACACAACTTATAAACCCGTAAGAAGAACTACAAAAATTCACAATGATAGCGATTTGAGCACCTCCCTCTTACTGACAGAACAACTAAAATGGACAATCAATGCATTTATAGATGAACTATACCATCAGCCCACTTAGCCTTGTTGACATTTATAGATTACTCATTAACTGATGAATACTTTTTTTGTGAGTGCACCAGCAACATTTGCCATGAGAGACCAAATACTGAGTCATAAAACAAATCTCAGTCCATTTAAAAGTATTCAAGTCATACTAACTAGGAACTCAGATCACAAAGAAATTGAATTTGAAATCTGTTACAAAAAGGGACCAGAATAGCTCCCACATATTTGGAAATGAACACACTTCTAAATAACCAGTGGGCCAATAAAAAGAATTAAAAGGGAAATTAGAAATTATTTTAATTGAATAAACACCAAAACAGAACATGTCAAAATTTGTGGGATCGAGTTAAAGTGGTACTTAGAAGGAAATTTGTAGCATAAAATATCTCTATTACACAGAGGAAAGATCTAAAACTAATGATTTCAGGTTCCCACTAAAGAAACAAAAAGGAGAGCAAATGAAGACAAAGGTAGCAGAAGAAAAGAAATAAAGGTCAGAACAGTAGTCAAAGAAATACAAAGTAATAATAATAATATCAACAACCAATAAAATTAAAAACCTAGGATGTTTTGTTTTTGTTTTTAGAAAATCAACAAACTTGAAAGACCTCTAGCCAGATTGATGGGGAATAAAAGAGAGGAGACAAACTACTAACTAACCAACATCAGGAAGGAGAAACATATTAACCTGATAGATTTTCCAGATATTAAATATTTAATAAAGGAACATCCTTATGCTAATAAATTTGGCACTTTAGATGAAATAGATACATTCCCTGAAAGATTCAAATGACCAAAATCTATTTAATAAGTAATAGTTAAACTGAACAGCCCTTTATATATTAAATAAATTGAATCTATATTTCAAAAACTTCTGGCAAAGAAAACTCTACACACTGTTGGCTTCACTGGTGAATTCTACCAAGCATTTTAGAAAAAAGTTATTATCAATTGTATATCAATTCCTTAAAAAATTTGGGGAAGTAAGACTACTACCCAAGTTATTTTCTGAGGTCAGCATTATTCTGAATCAAAAATAAGAGATATTTCAAAAATTAGAAATTACAGAATATTCCTCATGAACACAAATGCAAAACATTTTGGAAAAATTGACCAAACAAATCCCATGATCATAAATGTAACACAGAAAAAAAAATGTTAAATAAAAATAAAACTAAATTCCACTAACATAATAATATACCATGAAGAAGCAAGATTTATTCGAGTAACACAGGGACAGTTTAACCTCAAAATGAATCAATATAATTCTTCTTATGAGCTGACAAATTACACACACACACACATAATCCTCTCAACAGATGCAGAAAAAATTGCAAAAACCAACATCCAATCCAGGAAGAAATAACAACAACAACAACACCCTCTCAGCTAAGTAGGAATAAAAAGGAACTTCCTTAAACTCAGATATACCTGACTCCAAAACCCATTTGTAAATACTTTACCACCTCAGTTATGAAGCTGGGTCTAGGTTCTGTCAAGGATTACATTTATACATTCATCAAGAATACAAAAACAGTCTAAAGCACATCACTCTATTTTCAAAATACCTAGGAATCTGTTAGTATTCTCTCCAATCTATACTTTCTATAGAGGAGTGGCACGAAACTCTCCCAAAGAAGTATGTAAAATGGTGTATTCCTGTTAGAGCTTTCCGTTTGCTTCTTTTTATCTCTTTTTAGTAAATTTTATTGTGTTTCTCTTATGTACCAACCCTAGCCGAACTTCTTTTATGCTGTTGTGAATTGTTTTCAGCGATGACTAGGTAGAGGACAGACCTCTTTCAAATAGAATATACCATCAAAGGACTTCATAAGTAGCCCATTCACCACGGCATTTCATGAACCTACTGTTGCAGAGAACTTCACTGGGACCTCAGTAGCTGTATGCTTTATATTATGGATTCCAGAACAAAAGCTGAGAAAATTCAAGAAATGTTTATGGCATATTGTTTTCTTCTATTATAACTGCCCACTTGAGAAAAGCCATTTCACAAAAGTGGATATTAGGGAATTTTTGGAACAGAAAGTATTTTTTTTTCATTATCAATAATTGGAATTTTTAATAAAAAGGGCCATGTTAAATTTATTAACAGAATCACATTGAGAGCTATTTGGAGGGCAAGGACCACATTTTACACCACTTTGTATATCTAACACCAATAATAAATAGGTATATAATGAATATTTGTCTCCTAACTGCAAGCCAATGATTTCTCCATAGCATCAGAATACCATCAGATAAATATAAAATTCTTATTAATAAAATACCAGTCAAAATATATTAATGATTAAAGATAATCACACATTATACTTTCTCATCCCCGATAAGTTTAATTTATAATGTAAAGCAATAATGACAGATTTATGAACACATACATTACACCATCTATCCAATAAGTACTAAGTAATAATATCTATACAGAAAGCTAAGTTTATTGTTCAGTTTTCTGGAGAGATGGTACTGAGACACTTCCACCTAAGGTAGCAACACCCAGGAAATTGAGTAGAAGGATAAATCACAACGACTTCAATCAAACATTTACCCTGTGTGTAACATAGCAGAGGATTTATATATTTATTAATCCTACACCTTTGAGTAGTTACTATCTGTAAGACACTGTCCTTTGTGCTAGAAACACTACAGTGCATGGAATAAATCAGTCCCCTTAGTGATGCGTCTCAGTGAGGGAGAGAGAGGAAGTAAACAAGAAAGTAAATAAAGTATTGGTAGTTGGTAATAAATGTTAGCAGAAAGTAAAACTGGGATTTAATAATGACTGGAGGAGTAGCTCTTCTAAATTAGATGTTAGAGAGGACCAAAACATAAATGACAAGGGCAGGCTTGAAGGGAGATGTAGGGGAAAGAGATATTCAAGAGTTTTTCAATGGGGAGAGCACAAGCAGAGGCCCCAAGGCGACCGACCAGAGCTTGGCCTCCTCAAGGGAAGGCAAGAAACCAGTATGACAGAATCAAAGTGAGGGAGGAGGAAGTCAGGGAGATGTAGGAACTTGCTGTAGGTCATGAGAGGAAGTTTGAATTTATTCTGAGTAAGATGGAAATTCACTACAGGGATTTAAGTTGGGGATAAATATGATACTTTTTGAAGATTTTATTTAAATATTTGACAGAGAGAGAGAGATCACAAGTAGGGATAGAGGCAGGCAAAAAGAGAGGGGGAAGCAGGATCCCCACTGAGCAGAGAGCCCAACGCAGGGCTTGATCCCAGGACCCTGAGACCATGACCTGAGCTGAAGGCAAAGGCTTAACCCACTGAGCCACTCAGGTGCCCCTAAATATGACATTTTATCTGTATTTTTAAGAAATCTTTCTGGCCAGTTGGCTGATCATACATATAATGCTAGGACTGAGAAAGCAGGGATGAAAGCGGAGTGACCACTTGGGAGATCAATTCTGTACTTCAAGGAAATAATGGTTGTTGGACTAATGTGAGAACACTGAGGAGAGAGAGGCAGTTGGGTAGATTTGGAATATAATTTGAAGGTAGAGATGACAGTCCTTGTTAATTTCTTGGATTTAGGAATAGGAAGATTATGAGAGAAGGGCAGTCAAGAATAATACCTCAAATTTTTAGCTTAACTTGTATTGGTGCCGTACAATGTTTCATTAATTTCTCATTATAAACTTGTCAAGTAAATATTAAAATTCAAATGCCAGGTAGAAGAGGGACTTGCCCACACAGCCAGGGAATAGCAGAATCAAGACTCGAATCCAAAGAACAATATGTTTATTTCTATAACATCATCACATTTGGTGACAATGCACCTTTAAACTTTTCCTGCCAGCTTTGACTAGAATAGAACATAAAGACCTACAAGTTACAAACTGAACATTAGAGCTTCTAGTATGCAAACACTAAAATTAGCAGAAGTATCTAACATTTGCTTGTTCAGTAATCCATCAAACACAGTGGTTCATTCTACCAAACAAGTACAAGTGGTTCATTCTCAAGAATGAAATTCTCTACTTGAAAATTTCGATTTGTGGGGAACTTGTGGCAGACCATTAGATGTGGCATCATTTTTTTAAATTGTTGCCAAAATCTACCTTCTGACTTCCTCATTTGTGCTGTTAGACCATTCACATAAGATGTAATCCCTCAGTTGTATAAAACCATTAAAATACTTGAAGACAGAATTGTGTCCCCATGGGAGATCTTCACTCACTGCACAGTATTTAGAAAATGGACTTAAAGAAAACCTGATTTTCAGTTGGCTGTATGTTTTGTTTTTAGTAGAAGATAGATACTCTTTTAAGAGAATTATTTAACTTTTCTATTGTTAATATCAGTTTAAAATTTTCTACATGCATGCTCGACTAAAAAGCCAATATTTATTCCTATTCCTGAGGATTTTAGGTTATAAGAGCAATATCTGATATCTGCTATAGCTAAATTCTATACCATTAATGGTGGTTATATTGCCTCTCTATGAAGCTTCCTTTCAGTGCTTCAAATAAAAACAGGAAGGAAGAGTGGTATGTAGAGGCTTTCTCATATAGACCACATTGGTCTGGGGAAGCAACAATCATGTCAGAATCCTAGAGTTAGGCCTACAACAGACATTTCTTGTTTTCCCATTCTGAGACACAAGCAGAGGGGAAGCTCAACAGTGGTGTGACTTCAGAAGCAATTCAGAGAGACACCTCACCTGCAACACATCCAAGTAGCATCTGATTAAATTATCTTTGGCAAGAAAAAAAGAAAAAAGAGACAAGAAGAGAGCGAGAAAGAGAGAGAGAGAGAGAGAAAGAAAAGAAGGAAGGAAGGAAGAGAGGGAGGGAGATAGAGAGAGAAAGAAAGAAAGAAAGAGGAAGGAAGGAAGGAAGGTAGGAAGGAAGGAAGGAAAGTAGGAAGGAAGGAAGGGAGAAAGAAAGAAAGAAAATGGGGTGCCTGGGTGGCTCAGTGAGTTAAGCCTCTGCCTTCAGCTCAGGTCATGATCTCGGGGTCCTGGGATCAAGTCCTTCATTGGGCTCTCTGCTCAGCAGGGAGCCTGCTTCCCCCTCTCTGCCTGTCTCTCTGCCTGAGAATGAATGAACAATGAAACAATGAAAAACACGTTTTATATTTTATAACTGATGCCCTTTTGCTTATTAAAGGTCTGATTTCTTTAACAGCTGCCTGAGATCCATTCATTCAACTTTACTTTAGCAAGAAAAAGGAAGTCTCTATGTTCTTTGTACAATAGCTCCCCTAAAACAGTAATAATCATTAACTAGAAAAAACATATTCTTTATAATATAAGCCCTAAATAGTATTATGTTTACCCAAAGGAAAGAAATTCAGAATATATGACACTCCATAATATGCATAGTGGGGAGATTTCCTCTGGCATAAGTAAATTCTTTTGTGCGCTAAAACAGCTTAATGAAGATGTCTTCAAGATGCTGTTTTAGAAAAAGTTTTCAGGCTGCACTTGATTTTCCTTTTCCTTATCTCTATTAATTTAAGGAAAATTATAGCATAAAGGAACATTATAATGACTTATGATTTCTGGTGGTAAATGTTGGGTAGAAAAATCAGTAAATGAATGAGATAAACCCATAGTTATTACTATGAAATCATAATTTGCTTTCATGAACTATAAATAATAGTCTATAATAGAAGCAAGGAAATTAAACTCATAAAGAAATACCAATTACAGATGCAGACAATAATTTCATAAAATGATATTTTGGAGCAGCATTAATAATATCTTACATTTAGAGATAGCCTTTACATCTAGTGATAATAGGAAAATAGTTATGTAAACATATTCATTCCTAAGCCTTTCTGTAATGTTTCCACAGACTAGTGAGTCAAAGAAATGCTCATATTAGAAACCAACATGGTATGATACAAGGTAACATAGGTTGCTCCCACCTTGGGCTAAGTTCTGTGTTGTATATCATGTTATCTTTATCATTAAAAAAAAAATAGCTACTGTTTCTATCTGTATTTTCCTGTTGTGTTAAGAATGGGAGGATTAAATGAATTTCCAATTAACATATAATAGTTGGTAGAGCACTTACTTAATTTGAACCTGTTGTGTCTCTTCCAAAGATCATGCTGTTAATCAGGACTTGCCCTCTCGTCCTTAGAATTATCACAAATACTCAGCTTAATAACTGTCAGAATGATTGAATCTCATTTTTATTGCTTAGTGCTCTCGTGCTAATATGCAGCCAACAAAACACCTCAAACCAGTGTGATTCCATCCAGAAACATAAGTAACAAGGCACCCCCTCTAATTCTGTTGGGCTTCAAAATATGCATTCCTGGTATCTCATTAATGTAAGAAATTGGGATTTTTCAAAGCACCTTTGTTTCCATGACTATGATGCCATTATAGTAAGCAAAGTTTTCTTGAACCTTTTAGTTGTGAATACCTATATTGTACCTTTGTACACTTGGTCCTTTTTTTGGTACTCACCGACTAACGAAAGCATGATATGCAGTATGCATTAATTTTTTGTTTGTAAAGATATCTAAGGGTATACTAAATTTGCCTCTTTCTCTGTGTTACCAGCTTCTGTTCATCTGATTCATCCTAGGTGTCTTCTGCTATAGGGATTCCATAAGCACCATTCTCTCTGATGCTCCCTTAATATGACTACTTATAGGATAATAGCCTTCACAATGTTATCCATCTTCACTGGCTACTCCTCAGTCGTCTTCACTGACCATGCTTAAATTCCTACTTCTAAACATTGGAGGTCCAAGTCTCAACACTTAGACCTTTCTGGGATTATTTCATCCATACCTATAGCTTTAAGTGCAACCTCAGCTAATAGACAATCCCAAACTGTGTATCTCAACATGAATACAACCAAACGCTCACTTGACAGTCTCATGTGGAGGTCTAAATAGGCATTTCAAACTTCTATGACCAAAATAAACTTCTTGATTTTCCACTCCATCCAATAACCAAAATCAAGCAATGAAACAAGGAAACTAACAACAACAACAAAAAGCCCTGCTCCCACCCCTCTCATTTTCAGCCTTGGTAAATAGTACCACCACCACCACTCACCTCTGAGATCTAAGTTTATGTTCTCACCTATAATCCATCATCACAGCTTGAGGCTTTTGGATTCATTATTTTTTTTATTTTATTTAAAATTTTAAAAATTTATTTAAAATTTTAAAAATGACAGAGAGACAAAGAGATCACAAGTAGGCAGAGAGGCAGGCGGAGGGGGGGCAGGATCCCTGCTGAGCAGAGAGTCCAATTCGGGGCCTGATCTGAGGACCCTGAGACCAGGACCTGAGCCGAAGGCAGAGGCTTAACCCACTGAGCCACCCAGGCACCCCAAGGCTTTATCTTCAAAATATATTCCTAGTTCACTCACACCTCACATCACTGCAAAGTATCATGGCTCACCCGGTCTCTCAGCACAGCTTCTAACTGGTCTGCCTACTTTTGCTCAGACTCCTCTGAATCTACTGTCAGATTCAGCAGTTTCAATCACCAGCTCCAGGACCATGTGAGAGTCACTTAATTTCTGCTCCTGTTTCCTCATTTGTTAAATAAGGAAAATAACATAAATACCTCAAATATTTGATGTGAATATGACATAAGGTGTTCAAGATAAAATACTTTCCATAGAGTTGGCACATCATTAGCAGTTAGTTATTATTTTTGAGTCAATGTTAATAGTCAATTTTAATGCATAACTTTGTTCATGTCATTTCTCTGATCCATCACACTTGACCAAAATCCAAAGTTACTCACATGACCCCAATCTCTAAAAGATCTGGACCATTATTACATATGATCCCATTTCTAACTACTGTTTCCCAGCCTACTGGGTGCACACCTCTTTTCCCAGTGTTTCCTGAATTTTCTAAGGTCTTTCAGCCTCCCTTCCTGTTTCCAGATGTCTCTGCTTGTACCTCTTCACCTAGATCTTTGCAACACTTTCTCTTTCATTTATGTTTTGCTAAGATTTTACCTAAATTTCAGGGGTGACATGCCCTCCCTGGCTATCAAAAAGAAAACCACCATAAACTCTCTCTTCTTTTTACCTTGCTTTATTTTGCTTCATATCACTCATCACAACCTGATAGATATTTATTTGCCCATTTGTTCATTTCCAGTCCCTCTTAAAAGTGAGTAAACACAATGATGAAAATAAAGACTTGTCTCAATAAGATTTTTGTTCACCTCCATGTTCCAGCACTTGGAATGATACCTAGTACTAATAGGTGTGCAATAAATATTAGATGAATGAGGATAGCCTAAAATGCATTATAATTACCTTTCACATAACTGTCTCCCCCAGTAGACAGCAACTTATTTTCATTATTTTATGCACACAAAGGTTATGTCTTTTGCATGGATTATTATGGCCTAAATCCTATGTTTCAATGCCAAAGACAATTACCACTGGAGAAAAGAGACAGAGGGCAAGGGACTGAGGACAGATGTGGTGGTATTATCAGAAATGCATCAAAATTCTCTTTGCTAAAATCAACTTGAGATAGCAGAAATCATCTCTGTTCAAAAACTCAATAGAAATATGTTTACTACCAAAGGAGAAGGTGCAAGATTTATTTGATCTTTTTAAGAACAAAGAGGAAAATTCATTGAGACTTCATTCATGAATTCACTGAGATTCATTTCGATTGAGTCTAGCATACAGCAATCTATTCCAGGGTAAACAGAATGGGGCAGTGAAGAGAGCATGCGCAAGTCATTTTCTGACCTGACAAGGAGCGTGAGGAGAGGACTCTAACCACATGAATTTGTGCTAACTGGAGAGGAGAGCAGCAGGATACCCATAAAGATCCGGGGCTGGAAGGCAAACAGCTGGCTCTGGTAGTTCTGGTGCTGATACTTCCTAGCTTCCAGAACACGGGAATGTTTCGTTACTTCTTCATTAGTCACGCTTGTAAGCATGGATGCTAACAGGAGTCTGTAAGTAACTATGAATGTCACCTGGTTCAAGCAAGCACCAAGTTCTGGAAAGGATGGGCAGCACGGCCCTTGCTGGGGGGTAGCTTTTAAACGAAATACTCCAGAAGTTACAGAGTGGTGTAGGATAGAGAGAGCATGCTGACGCTGGTGAGCAAGAGAGAGAGCATTCTAGTCTACCTTCCTCTGTGTGCTATATTCCAGATTCATCTGTAATTTTCCGGTTTGCAAGAGTTGCACTGTCTCTTCTGCCTGAAATGAAATTAGACTAGGCCCACCTTGTCCCCACAGCCCATGCTTCTTCATAACTCAGCTCTTCTGGTGACCACTTGTGCAAAATTTCTCTTATCTGTCGTACCAGGAATTCTAAAGGGCAAGGACTCTGTGTTTTATTCAACACTTACCATCATAGTACAATACAAATGCCTCTCACATGAGTAGGTGTTCAATTCATATTTGTTGGGTGAATTTTAATCCACATCTCTGAATAGTTAGGAATATAATAAGGAGACAACAGAGGGATGAGACATATGTAAGAGACAAGAAATTTGAAGAACATCTTGAACAGTTTGCTTTTTCATGTAAGATAGATGAAACATAAAAGCACCACCATGTATTATTGTATATGGAACCTGTCACATATGTTCAATACTCACTGAATAAATAAATTTACAATTAAATGAATGCACAGACAGTTAACATAAGCCCCCAGGGACTCTGATAGAAGATATTCTAGGTGTGATTATAACAGAAGGAATAGCACTTAACTGTTAAAATGAAATGAATTACAATTTCAAGAATGGAAATATAAGGATTGTCTGGGAATTTTTTTTTCCTATCAGATTTGTAGTTGTTCAAAATACCTTAACTAATATTTGTATGTGTTCATAATTGTGATTGTGAAGGGGCAAAGAGTGGCTCTAAAAGAGTTTCTCCTACATTTACAAAGATGGTGAAAATGTTATTTATATTTTTTCTATGTGTACGAAGGTTCACATTTACAATAGTAACCTAAGAGCCAAATGTAACCACAAAGAGATTTACCGAAGGGAGGAAAAATTTTTGCTGGAAAGATAAATTCAGTTTCAAATTTGTTCAAATTGAAGTGTCTATGGGGATTTCTAGCTGTAGCAGAGGCTTAGAGCAAGTTTTGAAATCTCTTTTGCCCCCATTTCATTAAGGCACAGTGGATCTAACAGTATTAGACTCATAAGGTCCTGGTATCAAAAGCATAGATCTACGTGAAATGTTAAAATAGTGACTGGCAACTAATATTCAATGGATATTAGCCATTTTTTCTAAGATTTATTTGAGAGAGAGAGAGAGAGAGAATTTAACAGACTCCTCACTGAGGTCAGAGGCTGATGGAGCATTCAATTCCAAGACCCTGAGATCATGACCCGAGCTGAAATCAAGAGTCAGGCACTTAACCGACTGTGCCACCTAGGTGTCCTGGATTAGCCATTATTTTAACAATATTGGTGATATTAATATTAAGAAGTCTACTAGAGAGCAGAATATATAGGTCTAGAATCAAGGAAAGAGATCAGGGTTATCCACACACATTTGGGAAAACCCAGTATAGAGATGATGATTAAATCTATAATGAAAATTGGGTTTCCCTAGAGTGAGAAAGAATAATTGGAGAAAAATTGAGATAGAAGGGAAATCTCTCAGGAATATTTATATTCATATTGTGGATAGTAGGGTTTATTCAGTGAAGGAGCTAAAAAGAAAATGAAACAATGTGGGCCTTTTTAAAAGGAAGTCATTATAAAGATTGCTAAACAAAATACATTTCTATTGATTTAGATATTTGCAGGACTGGTCATAAAATACAACTTGAAAAAAAAACACATGATATAAAAATAATGTGCTATAAAAAGTTTCTTTGGAGAAGAGGCTGATTTATGTTGAACTTTGCCTTCATTTTCTTAGTAATTTCTGCCCTGGCTCCAAACTCAGCCAATGTGATATACCCTCTTTTGACAGCAGCGTAGCAGTTGTCTATTACTACTGGAGGGCATCTGTCATGGAGCTCTAGCCTAAGTGACTAACTAGCCTTTTGACTACACATACCACTGTCCCATGGGGACTGCCCTAAATACCGTTTTCTCCACTTCATTATATATCCAGTGATATTTGAGTATTCATTATACATCTGAGCTCCCGGCATTTGTATGGCTGCTTGGTGAGTCCAATCCTTAATTCATTTTTTTCTCTTAATTCACTTTAAAAAATTTTAGACTCCATCTGTATCACTGAGCATCATATGATGACCTGGATTTTCCCATGTGAGAGTTACAAGCACTAACTCTGACACCATCATGCCCTGATATGAAACCTGCTTCTACCTCTTACCAGCTATGTGAGTTTGAACAAATTATCTTACTGCTCCATGTCCTTGTGCCTCACATTCCTTGTTTGTAAAATGAGGGTTATGACTATAGTGTGAAACTCAGTGACTGATGCCTTGCACATAATATGTGCTTTGTAAGTATAAGCCATTATTATTACTTTGAAGAAGCATTAAATACTCAAGGATGAATAAAACATATTTATTCCCTGCCTTCAGGAAGCTTATGCTATAATAACAGAAATATTTAAGCAAATCACTGAAAATATGTCATCATTGTTGGATCAGAGAGATGCTTACTAGGTACAGCATTTGAACACACAAAGTACTTAATCAGCTTTGCTTAGGGTGCAGGGGTTGGGGAGATCCAGGTTAGGTTTTATAAGAAAAGACAATCTTTCACATGCTACTTGAGAGATTACTAGGCTTATGCCAAATTATGTATTTTTGTTTAGTCTTATTAGTAGAGAAGGGGAAATAAAAAGGGAATCATTATCATGTGGATGCCTGTGAGTGAGAGCTGGCCAAATGGATAGGACACATTATGGAAAACAAAGATAAAACAGAAAAGGTGAAAATAGCAAATTACGGACATTTTTCAGGCATAAATGATCAATTTTGTGCTTTAAAATGTTTTCTTGTTTTGCCATTGTATTTGGAAAGACAGCATGTTAATAGGCATGATGTGATAATGTGTAAGTAATGAAGATAAACCTGAGAACCAAACATGGAAATGTTTTGAAATTTATACATTGCTATACAGCAATACTAAATTTTTATATGCAGAAGTTTTATATAAACTACAAATGCAGATATTAGTATTTTATAACTAATATAGAGCTATAAACATATTAAAAATAAACATTAAAATGTATATTGGACATATACTCAGTCTATAATTTTAACCACTTTTTAAAATTTTTACTTGCAAAGTATTTTCACATTTTCTGGAAGCAAGTTAATATGTAATAATGGCAGTTTGTGTTTGTATTTATAATCCCACCTTTTTCAAAATTGGTCTTGGGACAGCCAATAAGCAAAGATGGGCATGTATATTTCTTTACCTATTATTAGATTGAATGATTTTGTTTTCCTCATAAATATTTAAGACATCAAGAAAAAATGCAAATGCTTGCTTAAAAATGTAAAATGTATAACATTTAAAATTGTATTACTATCAAGTGTCATTCTATTTCTCTGGCTAGTTTTATGCCATCTATCCCAATGGGAGCTTGAAAATTTCTGCATGCAAATTCAATCACAAAAGTGCATCCTAATTCAAAAGTTATACCATCAGTTATGGAAAAAATAAAAGTGTCCTTCTTGGTAGAGGCCTCCTATTTTTCTTATATATTGCTGTTTGAGAACTAAAGAGATCCACTGTGGTAAAGGGAGGGGAGAGCTAGGAAATAGGGCTGGAACTGGGAATCAACCTTGGTTATAATCTTGACTTGGCATTTCCCAGCTATAAACAGTTGACCTATGACTTAAATTCTCTATGCCTCAGTCAAGGAAATGAGTGTCCTGAAGATAATCATGACACTGAAAACTATATTGGTAACTAGTTATCCTTTGATGTTGGAAACTGTCAGATAGTTGAGATATATGCTTTTTCCTATTTCCAGAAAACCATTTCTAGATATTGAAGCACAATTTTATTCCCCATTTTTTGTTGTTCTTATTATTATTGTTGTATTTTGATAAAAATGCTGATGACACATAGTGTAAATGTGACTTCAACTTCTTTCCTTTGTAGAGATGATTTGAAAATTAATTATGAAGTACATATCTTGGAAAATCAATTTTGAAAAACCAAATACTTGAAAATAAATTTCAAATTATAAAAGATATTTTAAGGTATAATTTTGTGCTTGGGTTTAGTCACTTTGACTCTTATATGCTACCTAAATAGTTGCTTGATTTTTTAAACCCTTTTCAAATCTCTATAATTACAGTAATCCATGTAATATTTTTTGATTAAAAAACTTAAAAGGTATCTCAGCAGTGTTATAAATAATTAGCAGAATAAATGCTACAGAGGATGTGGAATTTCTTTTAATACACACATGAACATACACACGCACAGAAACATGAACATTAAATAAAAACGAACAAAGACATGTTTATCTCTTTAACACAAATAGCTGACAAGATAATGCACATAGAACAGACCTGAAAGGCTTTTAAGATACAGACTAAATATAGTTATAAATCTGAGAATGCATTTTAATTTAAAATGAACCCCAAATAAAGATGACAGCTTCACACTGCTTATCCATATTAACCCTCACTGAGAACTAAGGCACATATTTGCAAGAATATGTAAAGACTGATATGTTGTCTATGATTTCAGAATCATGTAAACCTAATGGTTACATATGCTTATAACTCATGACTTAGACTTCAGTATAATTGTCCTCTGATCAGTTGAGATAACAAGCCAAACCAAATATAATTTGGGGAGGGAGAGAAGGCAGTTTATAATAGTACATATTTCCATTTTCATAAGTATTTTAAGAACCTTGCAGATCATTTTTATGTTATATACTTTTAAATCTGTAAATATTTACACAAAAGTGGTTTTAGATATGGTTCAAATATATCAATAGTTTAAAATTATAATAAGCACAGGATTTTTTAACACAAAATTCTTGACCATGAGATGCTGGGGGTAAAAGTGCTTTTTACATAAAAACCTTCTAAATTACATTATAATGAGCCAAAAGAAAAAAAAAACAGGAAAATATGCACAAGTTAACTTATAATCGATAATCGATTTTTATTCCAATTCTTACCAAATGGACTTCCTTACCTATTAATATTGGCAATATGATGGGGGATACTTAAAATATCATGTCTATAATGTATGAATTCCTAAATGTAAAGTGCATTTTTCTTTGGTTTAGGAAACCCAATAAAAGTATAAATCCCTTCAAAATGCTTTCCATTTGAAATTAAATATCCTCACTTAGTTTAGGTGTAATTTAATTGAAATGTTTAAGTAAATATTTTTAAAATGATAGTGACTTTCATTTTAAGAATTTTCATGAATAAATTCTCAGTTGGCAGGCTCATCATTAAGAAATTATGAGCTTGTTTTAAAAATATTTTTTCTCTAATTTTTGCTACAGTTTGATTATAAGATACTGTTTTGCTGCTGACCAAAATATGTTGAGTGATATTTGAATTAAACTCTTATCTAAAGAAATAGATTCTAGATATATGTAAGCCATGTAGATGGCAACAATTTAAAATTACCAAACTGTGTGATTTGTTAATGGATTTAATCTGACTCTTTGAAAACAGAGCTACTGATCAGATGTCAAATAAATTTACAGAAAAGCACAATTTACACAGTCTAAATTTTGAGAGAGAGAAAAATATGAGTCCATATTTATGGATGTTGTTGATGAATGTTATCAGATATGTACTCTTAATTAACGTTTGAATGCCTTGGTTAAAAATTGTTGGGACAGAAATATAGAACTCTTGGATGCCACAGAGTTACCCGTATACTGACAATAGTATTTCTAAGTGAACAGGATTAAAGAACTGCATGCTTTAAAGAAAATATAATACTTAATCTTTAGAATACAGGTTTCACGTTTAGCCCTTACCTTCAGTTTATGTTTATTCAGGACACATTAAATAAATGTTTTTTTCTTAGAATGAACCAGTAGCTGAATGACTGAAAGTTAGAGGACAGAACGGCTTTTCTAATAGTTTGAGATGAGGAAACACATTTGTAAATAATGCCAAAAACCTTTCTTCATCAATTGGCACTCCAATGCACAAACTTACTCCTTCAAGCCATTTTTTTTTAAAAAGACACAATGTTACATTATGTTTTAAATGATCATATTAAATTTCCTTGCATCATTGCCATGAGATAGTCCTAGTATCCATATACTCCAGTTGAGAAGACAGAGACAAAGGGAGGCGTGAAACAAGGAGAGATAAAGCTAGAATCCTGGTTTTCACTCCCTCCCAAGTGCTTAATCCACTCCCCCACATTCCAATTTACAATAAAATGAAATTGGCACATTAACCTGAAAGGAAAAAAAAAGAAAGAAAAATGACCAAATTCATCCAGCGAATTCAGGCATATCCTATGAAGTAACAGTGAGTTTATGCTTATTTGAAAAGGAATTTGGTTGTGCAATGGCATAATTGACTTATAGTGGGGGGGGAGCATTTAGAGAATAATTGGGAAGTGCTTGAGAGTGAAATTAAAATAGGCAATTGGCTTGTGGTCATTATAAAGTGACTTTAAAAAGAGATTCTGATAGCACATTAAAAATAGAGTTCTCACTCTTCCTGCCCCATGGAAGAACCTCCCACTTCCTACAAAAAGTCTATAAATTGTGTGACTCTTTAAGTACATGGAGGAGGACGCCTGGGTGGCTCAGTTGGTTAAGTACATGGAGGAATATCACACATTTGCAATTATTGGGTCAGAATATGTGAGTCATGCAGAAATAGAGCTTTGCAGGAAATTTGTATTTCATTGGAGAAATTCTTAGTCATTTATTACAGTTATTAGGAAGACTGAAACCGTCAGACCTGTCTTTGACAAAATGAACTGTATTCAAGTGCCCTCCAAGCAAAATCTTTCATAAAAGACAGGCCAGAAATAGATGGGATATTATGGAGAAAAAGCAAAAAAGCAAGATGAATGAAACTAAAAACTGAGGGACCATCTGAGGTATAATATATGAAAAATGGCAGTTGTACTTAAGGGCAGGAAGAGAATGTAAAATGGTAAAGCAAGAAGAAAATGAATAGAGACAGGATATAAAATGTATACACAAATTCTTATGATTCAGGTTTACTCCAGGCACTTCCTTGCTTGTACTAGGTAGTAGGTCATTTGCATTCGTCTCTGTGCCTGAATACCATATTTATATAAATATCTTTGAACCTTCATGTACTTAGAGTGCCATATGCTGCTTATGAGCTGGTGTTATTTGAAAACATAGAAATAGAGAAAGTATAATTTATTGATAGAACCTAATTGAATTTCCAGTGTCATAGTCTAGTCAAAGCAATACAGTAAGAGAATGAACCCCTCCTTTCAATCAAATTTTATACAACTTTCACAAACCGTTTAATATATCCCCCGATTTTCTTTCAGAATATCATGATGATTTTTTTATACTTACCCATCTTTCATGCTGGTGATTTAAAAATGAACCAGTTTTAAGTATTAGAATCCCTTGCACAAAATTATTTTACTTTTAAGTATACCTCATTCTTCTATTTCCTGTTATAAGCTTATTTTGAGCTCATATAAAATTTGTGAGACTTAACCAATAAACTCTCCAAAGTTCATAGTATATTAATAAAGCATACATTATCAACTAAAATTGATAAGACAGAATTTATGCAACTAAGTCAATCAAAACATTACTTACTTCATTCAAATTAGAGGTAAATGGATTATTTGCCTAAATTACACGTTAATTTACATAACAGACTAGACAGCTTTCAAAGTGCAATAAATAACATATTCTACCCAGCTGAAAACAAGTTAGCCCACAGATACATTTCAAGGTGGAGGTGATTCTTGAGTTATTTTTTTTTTAATTTACTAGATTCATAACTCTAGTATGTGATGAGATAGGGGATAGAAAGAAGGGGAGAAAACACATTGAATTCTATTCTAATTAGTTTCAGTAAGTGTTCTTTTTAAATGGTATGGTTAAGGTATTGTATTGCAATCATCCTGTAAGGTTGTTACATTGTTAATGCTTGTCTGCATTGTTTAATTTCCTGCCATGACCACTAAAATAGTTAGAGTACTTGCAGAGTAGAAAGTCAAGATTACTGTATTTTTAAGTAGGTTCATTTGCATACTCATCCATTAAACATTAAGTATATTAAAACCCACCAATTTTTTGAAAGAAATTTTAATGTGCAATTTTGAAGAACTAAAATGTCTTAATAATTTTAGAACTTACCTACAAAGGACTGCCTAAAATGATCACCTTTATAAAAAGACTTAATCAGAACTGTTTCAGTTTCTCATTAATACTCTTGTAAAACAATAAATGACCACATTTTTTAAACATAAGCCTGGAAATGCGTTCCCTAATGGAATTTGTAGAGCAAGTCACCATTCTGGCTCTTTAATAGGACTATAAAAACAACTGATCTCACAGCACACAGTGCAATGGCTGATGATAGCAATGTAGGACATTTATATCTACCAAAAAATGAGAAATGTGATAAATTCAGTCATAGTTCTTCATATGCCCAAAGCACTTAATGATTGTAGACTTGGAATACTGAAAATGTTACTCATTTTAGCTGAAAAAGAAAAAGTTATTTCTACTCTATTACATTTGTACTTAGTTGACCTATAAATTGAGCAAAGATGTCTGTGATAGAAACAGCCAGGTTTGTTTCGGAATAAACTTAAGCATACTTTTTGATTTCTCACTATTATTAGTTTAAAGAACTATTCAATAAAAAAAAATAAAGATCTTTGCCTTTTGTAAGAACATGTTTTATGTATGATTGAAGTTTTTACAACACTCTGAGAAAGCCATCCGATGTTAGATTTAAAAATAAAATCAAAAGCATTTTCCGACATAGTACACATGAAAAATTGGAAATTCCAATATCTTCAATAGAAGTTGTAGAAAGTGTATGTCTCCTTGGAGTTTGACACCCACTTAACACAGCAGAAAATAAGGTACTATACTGTAAACAAAAAAGTACAGTAAAGGACAGTTGTAAATTTACATAAGAATAGTTCATAAACATTTTGGTCTTTCCAGAACAGTTTTTATATAAAATGAATAAAAAAACCTTTAGACAGTTGTCATCACTCTTGTTTGACCACTTTTCACTTATATGCACACAGACATATTTATATAGCAATATATTGATGCACCGTTACATGGATATTAAACTATGATTACTGCTTTGTAACTGAGATGTGCATTATCCAATCAACATTATCCATAGTTGAAATATTCTTACATTATGTATTGTTGTCATGTTGTATCTATAAAAACATGAAAATATAACTTTACATTATTTCAATTATTTACATTAGTTCAAGCTTGACAGAGAAAAATTGATAAGCTACAATTTTAGAAGAGTAGGCCCAGAGGTACAATAAATAGCATTGATTGTATAGAGTCATCTTTTTCATTTTTAAAAACTCATTTGAAGTACAATATGGAAACAATTAGTCTGCAATTTGGTCATTCTAGCATTAATTATTAAAACTTAAAATGCACCTCCAACATTCCTGATGAGGAGAAATGCACGGAAATTATATTGTATTATCTTGGAATTTGCGATCAGGGATGTTAAATTTGGTGAAGAACATCATGATACTATGTATCACCATGTTCAATCCCACATCGAACACATTTTCATTCCCTTCTGTGAAACATAATCAATAAAACTGTTTTCACAGCACTTAGAAGGTACCAAGTGCTACACAAAGGCTTGCTTGCAGAAATAACGAGAATAAAAATTATTAAAAATGACTATTGATGTTAACAATTGTTTAAAACCCTAAATTAATATTTTAGGGGGCTTTAAGGGAAATAAATGGCCTTTTATGAAGGGAAAGAGAGTTCCTTTAAATTTTTAACTAGAGAAATACAAGCTCTTTAGTCAAAAGTTACAGAAATGTGATGTTTTATCCCCAACTGGGCATATTAAAAGAGCCATTCCACCTGAGGAATAAGTATAAATACAAGGTATTAGAGTTGTTTTTATTGATGGCAATGGGACGAAACTATGCTACAGGTGACTCAAAAGTTCTTAAATTATTCTTAATATATAAGGCTTATGACAGCTCTTATAATTTGGAAAACAAAAAACTTAGATTTAGTTTATGGACTTTGATCCATGGGCAAATATTTAAAAAGCTGATTTCTAGGCATTCCTAACTTCATTTGCAACTAATACTTCTCTTCTGTAAGCTCAAACATTTTAAAATGGAACCTCACATATTATATTTGTTTTTTAATATTAGCTTTTTAAATCTATTAGCATTTATTCACATAGATTAAATGCTTTATGTTAAATATTTCTTCACATATAGTAAGATACTAAAAACAGATTCAGATTATTGTTTTGGGACAAGTATCTACTCTAGAAACCTCCTGGCCTTCTGAGAAGGGACAATTTTCTCTGGGAACCTAGCAATTTGATAACGTCTTTAAACTCATTTGATTTATGACCAAACTGTAGCTAAGCAAAATCAATTGGACCACTTACAAATAAAACAATAGAAAAATGTTTATTTCAAATGTCAAGCATCACCAAGTAATTTTATATTAACACCAAATGTTAAAGAATAGGATACATTAAAGTTTTAATAACAATATTAAATTACAAGATTGGAATCTTCTCTTTGTTTTCTTTCCTTAGCATTTACATATTTGGCTTTGAAAAATATGGAACTGATACCTAAAGCCTTTATAATCACTTCCCACTCAGTCTAATCACTACTTTATCTTATCCAACCAATATGGAAGCAAATTCATTTAAAAGCCAGTTTGTTTTTGAAAATACCTAAAAATATTTTTTTTAATTTTAAATGTTTTTTTCCTTTTTCTTATAAAACATGTCACATCTTGATGCAGTTGATGTCAAGTGTGCTTAAGTCATTATGAATCAAGAGACTAACAATAGTGGCTGCAGAAACGGGTTTGTTGTCTGTACAAAGACTTCAGTTAAATTATAGTACTTCCATGTTAGCTGTGCATGTCCACCAAGCTTCCTCTGGAACTGGAGTAGAAAAGGATGTTGTGTTTTTAAGTAACCATTCCTTACAATTCGAGGTGAATTCCACATATTTAAGAATTCTTGGCTGAAAGAAAAGTCTTCAAGATACTGGATGCCTCTCACCACTTTGACAATAAACACACAAGAAAACCATTGTGTAAGGCACTCAAAAGGTTCTTATCAATCACAAGAGATCAGTCACACTGACATTCATTCCCATGCCAGGACTCACGTAAGGGACAGCATGCACTGCTTTTGGAAATTCTGGAGTCATAACACGTCCATTTTCTCCAGTACTTCCTGTAATTGACAGCCTTGCCTTGCTCCTCATGGCATCACTCAAGGTCATCTTAAATGAGAGAGGGGGGGAAGAAAGAAAGAGAAAAATTATATGTTATGGTTTTCAAATATCTCCAGAGTAAAGGTGGTGCTGTTTTTGAAAAGTTTACTTCTATCTGAAAGCTTGTAGCAAATGAAAGCAAACAGTGCAAAGCTGAACTACAAATAATAAAGCACAATTACAGCAGGAATCTGTCCACATTCACCCACGCTACTGTGTCATTAAAGAGGAAAATAGACAGTTGAGCTGCAGGTTAGTCACTGATCAGGAACATGGAAGAACATCAACAATACATACAAGATGATCCATTGGCCACCTTCCTCATTTAAAAGAGCGTAAGGACGCAACAATAAAGCTAAAACGTGCACTTAGAAGTTTGTATTAGAGCCTCGTTCCTACCCCCTAAATTTTAACACTTTCGATGCCATATACGTTGTAACCTTCCTTATAAGTTGCAAAATTCTGTGAATTCTGCGAGGAAGATGGGTTAATATTCTGTGCATTCTTTGCCACCTTCATTCGTTTCGCCTCGGCCCTTGACTTGTAACAGAACTCAATCAAAGCCACCAGCATTGCCAAACCAAGGCCCCCGACAAGGATGTAGAATACTCCAGCAACGTTGCTCAGACTGAGGGCACTGGTCTTTTCCTAAAGAATGTATATGAGAA
>ML103500.1:60911-183411 GCA_003697995.1 Taxidea taxus jeffersonii | reverse complement strand
ATCTAAATGTTTAAAAACATTCAGAAACTCTTTTGGTCATTTTTGTGATTGTGAGTTACCTCATATCCGTATACAAACCGTAAGATAGTCTTAAAGATACATCAGGGTAGGTGGGATACTATAACAACATTTAGCATATTGTTATACTATTCCACCCACCTTAATGAGGATCCTTTAGGTGTTGCGATGCCATAGCCTTTGGAATCCAGATTTCCACCAACTTTCATAGTGTCACAAGGCTTCCTTTGTTCGATGTACTCATTCATCGTGGACTCCAGCAAGTAGGCATATTTCCCTTTGGACTTCCTCACTCTGGCTACCCCTTCGGCTGTAGTCCTCACAAAGACAGAGGGCTCTGCACTTCTCATGTAGGTCCACATTTTATCAAACACTGCAATTTTAGATCTCTGTAGGAAAAGTAAGGTGCCAGGTAGAATGAAGAGATGGTCCTAAAAGTTCTTTTTTTTTTAACAAAATACAGAAGAAAGCAGTACTTTTCAAAATCATCATTGACGGTGCCTAGTATACGGACAAATCTCCATCTTTAAAGAGATCTTTTTTCCTTTATACTTAAAAGGACCTCAGAGGTTGTTTTGTCATGACACATTTTAGCTATAAACCAATTACTACACAACCAAGAAATAATCTGAAATACTCATGCTCCAAAATAAGTTGAAAACTACACTTTACTACCTCTAGGAGTAATTCAAGTTAAGAGACAAGCAAAAGAATACCTTCACTGCTAAAATCCTAAATGATCTATCCTTAATTAGTGGCAGAAGGGGAATGTGTGCAATGTTAATTGGTCAAGCATATAAGTGGTGAGATCCTCGTGTAATGCCAGTCATCTCAGGAATTAAAAAAATAATGTTGGAAGCCCCTCTTAGATGCTGACTCAAATATTTCCAGAGTAACACTGATTTTTTCAAAGCAATATCCTGGGGGCATGAAATTTTTTCTTTAATAAGCCAGAAAATTTGATATGGAATATTTAAACACTAAAATACTACTTCCTACAATATATACTGGAAAAAACATTCTTATAAGTGACAGGAAAGAAAGAAGGGTTATTTGCAGCAGTATAATTGAGGGAATATTTCTCTTAAAATGAACTGACTCAAAAGCAAAGACAGTCATCTGAAGAGTTACTTAATACTTTATCAGAGCAAAAAAGAAAGCTGAGCACAGAGTTGGAAAATCATAGCATTTGAGTATCTGCTTAGTTTTCTGTTCACAATTTTCTCAGCTAACTTTAATCCCTCTTGCAAAGGTGACTCTGAATAACTCCTTTTATTATTGTAATACAGGAAGCTTGAAATGGAAACGTGAAATTGAAAACTTACTTTTAAGAGTCATTAGATTTGGGGGGCTTTTGTTTGCTTTTACTCTAAGAATTTAAAAATATGATCTTTATCTTAGAGAAAGCAAGGATAGATCAATTTGTTATAATGTAGATCCAAATTTGTATAGAATACTGCCCTAGGAATTAGGGCAAATATATGCATACATATATGTATACATAGACATCTACATATGCATACACACACACACACACACACACACACATACTCCATTTTAATGAAAATCTAGAATTGAGTGTAAATAAAGTATGGGACAAGCTTTTATCACCAAAGTTTATAATTCAAGTAATAAAGAGAAGTGCTCCTCTCCATTGTCTCCATCTGAATGGGTACTGCTTCATAGAGACAGCCTGTGGACCATGTCAGCCCAGTGGCCTGTGCTGTGAGAAGACCCAGATGTCCTCCTGAAAAAATATTTCACCCTAAACTTACTTGAGTTCCCTACTTATTAATAATATTTTATTATCTAATAATTTATCTAAACTATTCTTAAATCTGTTTCTATTTTTAAACACTACCCTTTCTTGAGAAAACAGATTTAAAACTTAATTATCTAACAAACAAGTTTTCCTCTCTGTTGTGACAATACATTCAGGACAGTGAAAACTCCACTAGGTCCCCAACTAGGGAAGCTTTATCTTCATAACCTCATGGTGTCTAGCACATCTTGGATGTAAGAGATTCAGAATTAATGTATCCTAACTGAGTACGCTGCAAATTGGTTAGGAAGAAAACCATCTTTGTTTATCTGCATCTTTGCTGTAGAAGATATTTATACTGTTTTTACATTCTCCCTCCATAGTCTCTACCAAATTAAAAGATGATCCATTACTTGAGTCTGATTATACATCATGCAATCTCATAAAACTTCAGGGTCTTTTTGTAACATGAATTTCTGCAAAAATTAGTAATATCAAAATGTTTTGGAAAAAATCACATGCTGAGTTCAAAATTATAGAATAATTGTATCAAATCATTCATTAAATATCAATTATTCCAAGTTTGAAACATAAGTTTGGGGACATAACTATATTTCATTAAATGCTTCATAAATATGTATGCCCTTCAGGGAAAATCCAAAAATTAACAATGATGTGAAAGGAAAAATAGAAATTAAACTAAAGGTGACTTCTTTTTAAAAACTATTTTTAGATTTATATATTCAAGTTTTTCCAAGCATACTTTCTTTTTAATTCCAGTATAAACGTACCATGTTATATTAGTTTCAGGTGTATAATATAGTAACTCAAAAATTCTATACATTACTCAGTAAGCCTTATGATAAGTGTGCTCTTTATCCCCTTCACCTGTTTCACCCATTCCACCTACATGATAACCATGAGTTTGTTCTCTATACTCAAGAGTTCTTTTTCATTTGTAAAGACTAAATTTCTGAAGGGACATTTAAATGACTTGAAATATGTAAAAAATAATATTGATTAAGTGAAGAAAAATTTTTGTTTCAGTCATAAAATCTTTTCTGTTAAAGATATTTTTCATTGTATGAATAAAATATTATTTCTAAGCAATAGAGGATTTTAAAATGCAAAAAGTGTTAGTGGTTTTTTTAAAAAGATTTATTTATTTGAGATAGTGCAAGTGGGTTAGGGGCAGAGGGGGAGAGAGAAAGAGAGAATCTTAAGCAGATTCCCCACTGAACATGGAGATCTACCCATTATAAATCTCAAACTCAAGTTCATGGCCTTGAGATAATTTCCTGAGATGAAATCAAGAGTTAGATGCTTAATTAACTGAGCCACCCAGGCACCTCTAGCTATAGTGTTTTGACAGAGCTACTCAATCTCTGTGTTTGTAGTTTTGAATCATTTGGAAAATAATGCAAGTTCTGATATGGTAATCTAGACATGTAAGTTCTATTAAGTTACTTTTGTGATTAGGTTTCAAATGCATTATAACATGGTATATTTTTTCAGCTGAGTAGGATTTTATGATATCATTGTAGATTAATAAAAATCTATAAATTAATATAATTAAAATTGTAAATTAAATTAATAAAATTAAATTGATAAAAAATAATAAAATTAAATTATAAACTATCTGCTGATACCACATAAAGCTAAAAGTAATTTTTTACAAGTCAGGATTTTTGAAAGATACATACAATTTCCCAATGGGTTCATTCATCTCCTAGTTCTTAGTTTACCGTTTACTTCCTTAACAAAGCTAATGAAATGTTTTCATAACTGTATCTGTTCAAGAACTATTTGTTTGAACAAATATAGCCAAAGGTACACAAGGAAGGTAATTCACAAACAGTATAATACTGTTCTGTTGAAAGCTTCATTCAAGACATTTGATTTGAATTTTCTAACTGCCTTCAAAAAAAGGATAGAAACAATCCAACTAGATATTTATCTGAGAGACAGTTCAGAGGATCTGTGCTTAATTTTTATTGACAACTTCAGGAAAATTATTAGTCTGAACTAAATAAGTAAATAGATGATGCCTAGAAAGCCTGTTCTCCAGAACCACAAAAACTGAAAAAGAAACCAGCATAAAAAGCAATCTAAAGGCCAAGGGAATCTCTCCCTAGGTTTCCCATCCAAAAGCTTGCATGAGAAATTACAGTTATTTTTATTGCCAGGTTAGTTTAAGTGATGATGTTTAGTTTGGCCTAATTTGTGAGTTAACGGGTTATCTGATATACTGGAGAACACAATACGAACTTCCTAACTACTCCAGCCTCTTAATAAGTTATTTCGTAGAATACATTTAC
Source organism: Taxidea taxus jeffersonii (assembly GCA_003697995.1). Classification (NCBI taxonomy): domain Eukaryota; kingdom Metazoa; phylum Chordata; class Mammalia; order Carnivora; family Mustelidae; genus Taxidea; species Taxidea taxus. The sequence continues at coordinate 179,313 of ML103500.1, read as the reverse complement.
TATAGACTAAAAAGAAAAATGGGGATTTTTTTTCCAAATTAATAAAATCCCATGTAGTCAACTAAGGTAATACATATAAATATTTCTTCCTTTAAAAATTCTGTATTTCAGCATTTACATTAAAGACATTATTCCACAGAAAAAGCATCCAGAAAATTTAGGCAATTATCTGAAAAATGTAGGTCAAATACTGATCAAATTGACTCAATTAGCCCCGGTGTGTGGATTTTGAAGATGAGTACCAGGCAGTGATGATCACCATCCTCCTAAACAATGTCCAAATTTGAGCATGTTTTACCACAGTAGAAGAGAGAACACAGGCAATCATACTGACTTTTTAAATAAACCACACACTTTCTTATAATTTGTAAAACTGGTCCCAAGGGAAGAGAATGATGCAATGCTGAAGGAAAGTGAAGGACTGGTGTTGGTTTCTAATCTCCCAGGGTCAACTAAGCTTTTATTAGGAATCATCATCACTCCCTTTCCACCTCTCTCCAAAATCTAGGTACTGCTTCTCATCAAATTTAAATGCCCTCAATATATAGATATTTAAAAAATATCAACCACAGCTAAGCCAAGAAAGACTGTAATTTTTAAGTTTAATGTTAAATCAAGGATAGTGATTCTCTCAGGAAGTATGATAAAGTGAAATGGATTTCTTCAGGATGGCATCTGCCATCACATTTTGATGGAGAGGTAAGTGATGTCTTGTTAAGAGGAGACAAATGATAGCTTGGTCAGGACAACATTCTGAACTACCCTGTGATTCTTTTTTTTTTTTTAACTTTATTTAAGCTTTATTTAAACATATAATGTAACCCGTCCACAATAGCCAAGTTATGGAAAGAACCTAGATGTCCATCAACAGATGAATGGATAAAGAAGATGTGGTATATATATACGATGGAATACTATGCAGCCATCAAAAGAAATGAAATCTTACCCTGTGATTCTTAAGGAGCCACGGCTCTTTGAACATGGCTACTTAAATCTCTTCCCATGGTTTGCTATTTGTAATAGGCATATTGATTTGACATGTTATTTTACAAAAATAACATGTGAAATTGTAATGTCTATTTAGAAAATACAGTCACTGTCTAGTGTTGTTGGGGAAAAGCGCCATATAAACTATACAGGCCAGGAGCATGTGGATAGCTCCGTTTGTTGCATGTCAGACTCTGTTTCAGCTCAGGTTATGATTGCAGGGTCAAGGGATCAAAGCCCTCATTGGGCTTCCCACGGGGTGAGGAGTCTGCCTGAGATTCCCTCTCTCGGCTTTCTCTGCCCTTCCCCCTGTTCGCACTTTCTCTCTAAAATAGATAAAAATTTTTAAAAAGCAAACAAACAAAAAACTAAACAGACTAGACAAGCTAAATAAGCCATTTTTCCCTTAGGAAAAAAATGATTAAAGGAAATTTTTACTATCCTTCTGAAGCCTACACATTTACTCAAGAAATAGAAGCATAGGTGTTGTATTGAAGACATTCTTTACTAGCCTATTTTTACACATTTCACTTTCAAAAAATAAATCTCACTTATCCACTAACTTCTGTAAAATATCAAAATATCTACTCAAAATATCAAGAGAATATTTGTTGCCAGAATGGAAGTTCTAAATGATTTCCAAACACATTAAGTGGAAATTTCCACATGGTTGATGTGACTCTACACTAGGAGTGAATATACAGAGTTTTTAGAGCTGTGCTCTCCACTGTGGTAATCTCTAGACCTTATTTTCCCTTCATACATGAACAGAGATAATTTTCATGACATACTCTTTTTTTTTCCTAGAAAAACTACATCTGGAGTAATACAACAACTAGTAAGAAGGTAATTCTATGAGTCAAAGAACTTGACCTAAGACATCCTGAATATATATTTTAGAGTGTCAAAATGGTTCAGTCAGAAAAGCATTTGACTCTTGACTTGGGGTCTTGAGTAAGCCCTACATTGGATGTAGAAATTACTAAAAAAATAAATAAATGAATTGGGAGTGTCAAACTGTGAATTAATAACTTATTTCCTAGTCCATTTGGTTGACATTCTATAAAAATTTGCATTTGGGACAAAGGATAATTGCTCTTTATTTTAAGATTTTACCATTTTGTCTGACTTTTTAGCCTTCCTGTGGAGCTCATAGTATGCATGGCCTATTGCTTCATTTCAAGTGGCAAAATTCAAACTGTTCCTGGAAACCACTAGAGTTGGCAGGCAAAAAAAAAAAAAAAAAAAAAATCACATAGGTCTTATTCTGTTATTCTTTTTGGTCAAAAAATCTGCAATCCCTACAAAAAATGCTTGTATGTTTTCTGAGTGACATTCACTTATTTGAGATCAGAATTTTAAAAATTCATTAGCATTCACTGGAATTTTAATTTCTTAAAAAAGATTTTATTTATTTATTCAACAGAAAGAGAGATCACAAGTAGGCAGAGATGCAGGCAGAGAGAGAAAGGGAAGCAGGCTCCCTGCTGAGCAGAGAGCCCAATGTCAACCAGGGTCCCAGGACCTGAGATCATGACCTGAGCTGAAGGCAGAGGCTTAACCCACTGAGCCACCCAGGCCACCCTGCATATATAGAGTGTGTGTTATTCATCATTTAGATATAACTTCTAACATAAACAACATATAGTCCAATTGAACCAAGGGAATCTTTGTATTTTAAATTGAGTACTCCTTGTCACTCTCTGTATCATGCATGATTTGAGGTCTTCATGTCCTACTACTTCTCTGAATGAAGAACAAAGCTAAAAATAACATTGACTTTTAAAGCTTCATCCTTCAATAGCTGCCATAACTATATATATTAAATGTGACTGGTATTTAAAGGTGAAGGTTATAAAATTGTTTTTGTTAAATTATTACAAAACAATCAGTAAGAGAAGAAAAGCATGTAGCCAAAACAGAATGATCAGAAAAATGAGAGAAAACATGAGAAAGCACTAGGGTTTCATGAATTAAAGGAGGAAAAAGTATCAAAAGAATTTGCACAATTGTATTAAATACAGTACAATTTCTGCAATGCATGAAAATGCACACAAAACATTTCAAGCTGGCTAGAAAAACATTAAGTGATCTTTATAAAAAGGCAATTTTCAGAGTTCTAAAGGAGACCAGATTTGAAATGAATGAAGGAGAAAATGGCTAGTATGGGGAAAAAAGGAGTTTCTGGGAAACAAATTTATGAATTTATCAGCTCAAAGGAATGAAAGAAGAGAAGCTGAAAATAAAAGAGCACTGCCACAAGAGACTTTTCAAAATTACGGACCATCTGAACATAGACAAAGAGAGATGGAAAGGCTAAAGAAAAACATTATTAGGGTATAAATTTTAAAGCAACATTTTTAATAATTGGAAAGAGATGTCAAAGGCCCAAGCAGAGATATTAACATTACAGAAAAGGGGACAACTCTTCCTCTGACACCAGTAGAATAAAAACTTAAAGATAAGAATGGAATTATACTGGCAAATATAAGAGCCAAACGTATTTTCATGCCTATGTCCAGCACTGAAGGTGGTTTTGTTTTAATACAAATTCCTCCAGTAAAAATCACATTAATGAAAATTGGAAATTAGAATATAATTTATCTCTTCAACATACTTAAAAAGTATTTAATTTAATTACTTATAAGAAAGTAAAATATCTAAAATAAGTCCATCTTATCTCCATTGCTGGGAGTCCTACAACATATACATCAAGAAGACATTGTATTTACATTCCAAATACAAATTTATTTTAAAGGTCATGAGCAAGAACATGGAGCAAAACATAAATAAAAACAACATAATAGCCCTGAGTGTTATATGCAGCTGATGAATTATTGAACTCTACATCTGAAACTAATGATGTACTATATGCTGGCTAATTGAATTTAAATTAAAAAAAAACAATATAGGGCGCCTGGGTGGCTCAGTGGGTTAAAGCCTCTGCCTTGGGCTCAGGTCATGATCCCAGGATCCTGGCATCGAGCCCCACATCGGGCTCTCTGCTCTGCAGGGAGTCTGCTCCCTCCTCTCTCTCTCTGCCTACTTGTGATCTCTGTCAAATAAATAAAATCTTAAAAAAATATATATATAATAAAACACAAAAGTGCTTTGAAACTTGGACTTTATTTCAAATTTTGATACTGCTCTTTCACTTCACTTGCCAATAACAATAGAAACAAACAAAAAAGAAAGGTGGGGAAAAAAAGAAACCATAGAAACCTAAAATGTATTCTGTATTTTGGATATAATGATTACATGTAATAAAATCCCTGGGCCTCTTCTGAGTCTTTTGAAATCAGTCTTGCTAATAAATGCTTATCTCATTACATGGATAAAAATGAAAGACTATCTTCTTTTATGTTTTTTTTTTAAGTTCAAAAAGAAGCTCATTATTTCCCCTAATTAAAAAAAAAAAAAAAACCAAACCAGCTGCAGAGATGGATCTCCACAATGCAAATAAATGGGAAGGGAAAACTAAGAAGTTGGGTTGAACCAAGAGAGATTTCCAAAGAGTTTAATTACATCAATGTACCATTTCTGACTCGTTATTTAGCTAAAAAGAGAAAAAAAATGAGTTACTGCTCATCTATTGATTTTCTTTTGTATAATCAAAAACTACACCATTTTTCTCATGTAAAATGTTAATAGGGAATATTCAAATAAAGTTGAACTTTTTTGCTCACTTAGACTCATTAAAATTTCATGTTTTAACATTAACTTTTAGGATTTAAAATAAGGGAAAATTTATATTCAAATGATCAATTCTGTGAAGTCATGAATCAATTCAGTGGAAAATATCTTTTGAATCCTTTAAAACCAGATGTATGGGATAATTGTCAGCATTATGTGTGATGTCTCATAACATGTTTTTCTTTTTTATTAAAATGCAAAAATTTGCTATTCTTAAAGGGTTAAAGTTAACAAGATATTTGATGGAAGTATGACTTGATTTAATGATTTTTTCATTAGGATATTGTATACAATAAGTCTCTCATTTTATTTTTTAATTTTTTAAAGCTTTTTTTTTTTTTTCATAATCTGTACACCCAACATGGAGCTCCAACTCATAACCCCAGAGATCAAGAGTTGCTTGCTCTTCCAACTGATCCAGCCAGGCAACCCATAATTCATCTCCAATTTTAAATAAAATTAGTTGTCCAATCATATGAACAAGATTTACATTAAACTATATTTCTAGCAATTTCTCAGCTTCTTAAAAATTGAAATGATATTTATGAAAGAATATAACTAGAAGTATATTAACAGCCTAAAGTTTTTGAAAGATTAGCACTAGAATGGACCTTAAAAACCATTTAGTATATTCCAAGTCCTTTATTTTAGGAGAAGACTCAGGAAGATTAAATAAGTTGTCTAAGTAAACATGGTTTGTTAGTCCTTAAAAGAACCAGGAAAAAGATATCATACCCAAATCTTCAATACATGTGTTTATACATTAAACCATAAATATACTCAAGCATAGTATTTAAATAAGTAATAATCTATTAAGAAGAAAAAGTCACTTGGTTATATTGTAAAATTTAGAGCAATTCAGTTAAATATTATTGGATAATTTATTGATAAGTAAACTGAGGCTTAAGTAGAATTGAACCTATTGTAGCATTTTAATCAATCAAAAATAAACCTAAGTTATATCTCAGAGTTCTCTTTGGCATTTTGAAAATGCTTTCAAATGTGAAAAATACAGAGTCAGGTTAATTAATACATTATTAATAGAATCATATCCTTTGGATAATTTTCTGCATAGAAAACAATATATTTAAATGTTACTTTTTCCTTTTTTTTTTTTTTTTGACAGAGAGAGATCAAGCAGGTTTGGGTATAGAGGTAAAAGGAGAGGGAAAGAGAGGATCTTAAGCAGGCTCCACACTCAGTGCAAAGCCCAATGCAAGGCTCAATCTCATGATCCTGAGATCAAGAGCTAAGCCAAAATCAAGAGTCAGACACTCAACTAAACCACCCAGGCACCCCTATATTTAAATTTTAAAATGCAATGGGTGTTTCCATGTTTTCTTTCCCTTAAGATGGCTAAATGATATACTTAATGAAGTATACTACTATTTATGTGTTATATATTAGGTATATATATATATATATATATAATGTGTATATAATATGAATTGATATATATATATAAGGTGTATATAATGTGAATTGATACTGGGAGAGGAACAGCAAGTAACCCCTATAATCAGACCTTTTATTTTAATGGGTTACTCAATTGACCTATTCAAGGTCTATTTGAACAGAGAATATCTTGGGTATCATCAATGTATTTGACAAAATACCTCATTTTTGCTGAATACAGAGAGAGGTTATTAGAATTAGGAGAGCTTATTATTAAATATCAATCACACTCAAAAAGTATTGGTTATTATTTATCAACATGCAAATACTGAGCCAGAGGGAAACATTTTTATACCACTGAGTCCATACATAGTCCCACTCAGTTCAGTGTTTCAGTCAATTTGGAGGAAAACATAAATAACACATGGTTCAAAGTTACATATATTTTTATGATAAATTACAGAATCAATATTTCAACTTTATAGGCTTGGAAAAATAACCCTAAAACCAAGGTGAAGTTTAACAGGGATGAGTACAAAATCTGGCATAAGATTTAATCAATTGTATATTCAGAGAATGGAAGATATGAGGCTTACTGTAACTCATCTTAAAATCACCTGGGTTTTCAGTCAACAATTTTAGGGAAATCTTTTAATATGATGCAGTTGCCATAAACAGTAACAAACTTGAATGTTTTATATGGAATTATAAGGTTTAGATAATAGTTGTAATTTCAAAATACATTGAGAGCCAAAAAAGGAAATGTAAGTGAATGAAACAGATAAGGATGGGGTAACAGAACGCTGCAGCTATAGTCACTGGAGAGTACATTCCTAGTAAAAGCATTTTTTTTCACCTTTTCTTTTTCTTTAATGTAAATATACTGTTGTCTGAAGAACACAACTGTACGGGTTGAAACAGGTCTAAAATGTCAACTTTCATATTCTGGCTAAGATCTTCAAAAGTTAGGCCAAGTCACACCCTGTATCTAGATACCACACATTAGGAATAATACTGAGAGGTGGAGGGAAGATGGCAGAGGAGTAGGGGACCCTCATTTTATCTGGTCCCTTGAATTCAGCTAGATATCTAGCAAATCATACTAAACACCTGTGAATTCAATCTGAGATCTAAAAAAAAGGATTGTTGCAATTCTACAAATAGAAAATCAACCACTTTTTGCAAGGTAGGAGATGCAGGGAAGTGAATTTAGGGGATATATTGGAAGATAAACTGTGTGGGGGAGAGAGCCTCCAGAAGCTGGCTACTGGAAAGTGATATAGCAGTGAAACACAAAATCAAAACTTTAAGGAGTCTGCTCCTGTGAGGGATATCCCTGCCTGAAAGATGCTCAGGTGGTAAAGAGGGGCAGAATCCTAGATGGGACAGTGTAGCTTCAGGATCCTGGGTCACAGAAAGAGCAGGGATGCCTGAATGTGGCAGAGTTCCCAAGCATCAGAACAGGGAAGCTGGCTGCTAGCAGAAAGACCAGTATGGGCTCTCAGCTTGGTTTTTCATAAACCATGAACCACTTCATTGTTGGTCAGTTGCTCTCCAAGCAGGAGCCCAAGAGCAGCAAAACCTCTATGAGACTCCCTCTCACTCCCCTGGAGGAATGACATGGTGCATGAAGAACCTAGCAACCCCTCCCAGAGAAGCTGCCCAGGAAGGGACAAAACTGCTGTGAAACTCTGCTACTTCCCCTGGTGGGACTGGTGCAGGTGTGCACCATAGGAGTCTGTGGAGTTTGGCAATCTGAAAGAAATGGATTCATTCCTGTAAACTTATAAACCACCAAAACTGAACCAGGAAAAAAGAGAATTCTTGAACAGACTGACAACCAGTGAGGACATTGAAGCACTATTCAAAAACATCCCAACAAACAAGAGTTCAGCAGTGGATGGCTTCCCAGGGGAATACTACCGAACTTTCAAAGAAGAATTAAGACCTATTCTTCAAAGCTGTTTCAAAAAAGAGAAAAAGGAAAACTTCTAAACTGATTCTATGAGGACAGCATTACCTTGATTCCAAAACCAGGCAAAGACCCCATCAAAAAGAATTACCGACCAATATTCCTGATGAACATGGATGCAAAAATTCTCACCAAAATACAAGCTAATAGGATCCAACAGTACATTAAAAGGATTATTCACCACTACCAAGTGGGATTTATTCTTGGGCTGCAAGGGTGGCTCAACATTTGCAAATCAATTAACACGATACATCACATTAACAAAAGAAAGGACAAGAACCATATGATCCTCTCCACTGATGCAAAAATTTGCATCCTCCTTGATTAAAACTCTCCGTAGCATAGGGATAGGGGGAACATATCTCAATATCATAAAAGCCATTTATGAAAAGTCAAAATTTGACAAAATACAGCATCCTCCTTGATTAAAACTCTCCATAGCATAGGGATAGGGGGAACATATCTCAATATCATAAAAGCCATCTATGAAAAGTCCACAGCAAATATCATTCTCAATGGGGGTAAACTGAGAGCTTTTTCCCTAAGGTCAGGAACACAACAGGGATGCCCACTCTCACCACTTTTGTTCAACATAGTACTAGAAGTCCTAGCTTCAGCAATCAGACAACAAAAAGAAATAAAAGCCATTCAAATTGGCAAGGAATAACCTAAAGAAGTCAAACTCTTACTCTTCTCATATGACATGATACTTTATTTGGAAAACTCAAAAGACTCCACTCCAAAATTGCTAGAACTCATACAGAAATTCAGCAAAGTGGCAGGATATAAAATGAATGCACAAAAATCAGTTTCATTTCTATTCACTAACAATGAGACAGAAGAAAGAGAAATTAAGGAATCAATCCCATTTACATTTGCACCAAAACCCTTAAGATACCTAGGAATAAACCTGAGTAAAGGTTTGGATCTGTACTCTAAAAACTACAGAACACTTATGAAAAAAAAATGAGGAAGACACAAAAATATGGAAAAACATTACATGCTCGTGGATTGGAAGAATAAATATTATTAAAATGTCTATGCTACTCAGAAATCTACACATTGAATGCAATCACTATCAAAATACCATCAATATTTTTCACAGAGTTGGAACAAATAATCTTCAGATTTGTATGGAACCAGAAAGATACCAAATAGTCTGAAGAATTTTACAAAAGAAAGCCAAAGATGATGGCATGTCAATGCCAAACTTCAAGCTATATTGCAAAGTGTAATCATCAAGACAGTAAGGACAGCATGTTCTGTGATGAGCACTGGATGTTATATGCAACTGATGAATTGCTAAACTCTACATCCAAAACTAGTGATATTCTATATAATTGAATACCTGTGAATATTCAATTGGTTAATTAAATTTAAATAAAAAACAAACAAAAACCAAACCAAGCCAAAACAAAAAAGACATTATGGTACTGGCAAAAACAGTCACATAAATCAATGGAACAGAATAGAGAGGCCAGAAATGGGCCCTCAACTCTATGGTCAATTAATCTTTGACAAAGAAGGAAAGAATACCCAATGGAAAAAGGACAGCCTCTTCAACAAATTGTGTTGGGAAAATTGCACAGCCACATGTAGAAGAATGAAACTGGACCAATTTCTTACACCATATACAAAGATAAACTCAAAATAGATAAAACACCTAAATGTGAGACAGGAATCCATCAAAATCCTAGAAGAGAACACAGGCTGCAACTTCTTCAACCTTGGTTTCAGCAACTTCATGGTAGACATGTCTCCAAAGGCAAGGGAAACAAAAGCAAAAATGAACTATTGGGGCTTCATCAAGATAAAAGCTTCTGCACAACAAAGGAAACAGCCAACAAAACTAATAGGCAACCTATGGAATGGGAGAAAATATTTGCAAATGACATATCAGAGAAAGGGTTAGTATGCAAGAATTATAAAGAACTTAGGAAATTCAACACCCAACAAACAAATAATCCAGACAAGGAAGGGGCATAATATATGAACAGACATTTCTTCAAAAACATACAAATGGCCAACAGAAACATGAGAAAAATGTTCTGCATCACTTGACATCAGGGAAATACAAATCAAAACCACAATGAGATACCACCTCACTCCAGTCAGAATGGCTAAAATTAACAAATCAGGAAAGAACAAATATTGGTTAGGATATGGAAAAAGGGGAACCCTCTTACACTGTTGGTGGGAATGCAAGCTGGTGTAGCTACTCTGGAAAACAGTATGGAGGTTCAACTTAAAAAAAGAACTACCCTATAACCCAGCAATTGAACTACTAGGTATTACCCCAATGATACAAATGTATTGATGAGAAGGGGCATGTGCCCCCCAGTGTTTATAGCAACAATGTCCACAATAGCCAAACTGTTTAAAGAGCTGAGATATCCATCAACAGATGAGTGGATAAAGATTTGGCATACACATGTGCACACGTGTGTACAATTGAATATTACTCAGCCATCAGAAAAGATGAATACTTATCATTTACATCAATGTGGATGGAACTGGAGGGTATTATGCTGAGTGAAAGAAATCCAGCAGAGAAAGACAATTATCACATTATTTTACTCACATGTGGAATATAAGAAACAGAGCAGAGGATCATAGGGAAAACTGAATGGGAAGTCATCAGAGAGGGAAAAAACCCATGAGAGACTCTTAACTATAGGAAACAAACTGAGAGTTGTTGGAGGGGAGGTCAGTGGGGGATAGGGTAATCAGGTGATGGGTATTGAGGAGGGCAAGTGATGTGATGGGTATTGGGTGTTATACACAACTGATGAATAACCCTACATCTGAAACTAATGATGTACTGTATGTTGGCTAATTGAATTCAGAATAAAGGGCTTAAAAATACAATTTAATAAAGAATAGTGGAGGGAATTAAGAATTCTTAGGTTAGATAATGAGAAAAATGTATGAAAGATATGATAGTTACATATTTAATTTATGTGTCATATGAAAAAGAAAGCAATTACTAAAGTCAGAATAGGACCAATGAATGAAAATACTTAGGAAGCCAATTTGGTTTCAAAGGACTTTCTAAGAAATACTTTCTAATAAATACAATAAAAACTAACAAAATGAAACTTAATGTTAAGGAAAGTGGCAAGTTAACATTCGTAAGATATATTCAGTAAGAGTTTGCATGATTAATTCTTCGTAAGTGTCACAATATTTCAAACATGAACAGAATTTGAGAGGTAATTTATAACCCAAGCTCTGTTTTTAAAGATGAAAATACTGATGCCATCTGAGATCACCATGTAGTAGAAGGAACTTTATCTGTTATGTGAGAGTTTTCTTCTAAAATACTTTAATTGAGCTTCTTTATCCAACCTCAACATGGCAACTATAGAAATAGGGAATTTTAAGTATAATCTTTTTTAAGCAATTAAAAGATGTATGCAATTGTGGGCAAAATTGTTTTTTGTTGATTAACTATTCTAATTTTAAAACTGTGAGATTCTGTTTTGTTATGAATGAAGGAATTTTCAGGGGAGCACAGTTATTTCCAGAAAAACACTACAATATCGTGTGCACTGTATTCTTTAACAACAAACTATTACTTCAGCAAATAAGAAAATATTACTACATGTCCCACTGTCAGGATTCATATTGGTGTTTTTGTACTCTGAAGTGACGCAAAGAAAGTAAGGAAGTCCCAATATATGGACTAAATTTCTTTTATTAGTTTTATTTAAGAAAATTTGATTTTAGAAAAAAAATGATGGTTGCCTAAGTGTGAACCAATTCTTTACTCCTCTCCTCCCCCCTCCAAAGTGTATATGGTGTCATATTTTATATCCTTTTATGTTATGAATCACCTGGCTAATTTTACAGAAATACATATTTTTACTGATTTTGTGGGTTTTATTTTTCATACTCTCAATAATTAAAAAATGGGCAGAAGACATGTACAGACATTTCTCCAAAGAAGATATACCAATGGCTAACAAACATATGAAGAGATGCTCAACATCACTCATCAGCAGGAAAATGCAAATCAAAGATATCACCTCACACCTGTCAGAATGGCTAAAATCAACAACACAAGAAACAGCAAGTGTTGGCAAGGATGCAGAGAAACGAGAGCCCTCTTGCACTGTTGGTGGGAATGCAAACTGGTGTAGTCACTCTGGAAAACTATATGGAGGTTCCTCATAAAATTAAAAATACAACTATACTATGATCCTCTACTGAGTATTTACCTCCAAAGTACAAAAACACTAATTCAAAGGGCTACATGCATTCCTATGTTTATTACAACATTATTTATAATAGCCAAGATATGGAAGCAGCCCAAGTGTCTATTGATAGATGAATGAATAAAGAAGATGTGAGATTATTTATATATATATAAATTTGGCCACAAAAAAGAAGGAAATCTTGCCATTTACAAGACACAGATGGGACTTGAGAGTGTAATGTTAAGTGAAATAAGTCAGTCAGAGAAAGACAAATACCATATGATTTCATTCATATGCAGAATTTAAGAAATAAAGCAAATGAGTAGAGGAAAAAGAGAGAGAGACAACCCAAAAAACAGACTCTTAACTATAAAAACAAATTGATGGTTTCCAGAAGGGAGGTGGGTGGAGGGATGGAGGAAAAGGAGATGGGGATGAAAGAATACATTTATCATGATGAACACTGAGTAATGTATAGATTTACAAAATCACTATACCATACACCTAAAACTTATATAACTAAACTAATATAAACTAATATCAGATTGTACATTAACTACACTGGAATTAAAATGCAAAATTTAATAAAAAAGAAAATTGCTAAATTTCATTTTTAAATAAGCAAACAAACAAAAATCACTGGTATTCAGGGGAAGTAAAACAAGAAAATGATAGCAAAGGACAAAGGGTGGCAAAAGTCACACTGTGTCCATGAAAATATCATTAACATATAGACATGTTGGGTCCCTTGACTTATAAGTATGAATCCCTTTAGTAAATCAAATACTACAGTATTTTCTACCTTTCTTACCCTCCACTATCATGCTACTGATCCAATATGGGAAGTTTATTGTATCCTGCAATAAACATTTTAAAGACAGTGATATAAATATTTTCAGATAAAAAGTTCAAAGTCATTTCATCATTAAGGTATTGCCTTCCATATAAAAGAATTTAGCATAAGGCCCCCTTATTTTGCCATGTCAAGAATAAAGGACTAGCAAGAAAGAGCAAAACAATACAGGACAATGACTACATATAAGTAACTTCATATATATGTAAATATACTAGCCACCTTAATATGTACTTTATTATATGTATTAAGTATATACTATATTATATTAACCACATTAAAATTTCTGTACACTTATGTGTATGTCTACCTTGTGACTGGTATATTTAATATTGAAAAAGTTTAAGTATTCAAGCCTGCCTGTAATTTTGTTTTATTTTAATACTGATGTGCAATTTTTTTGAGTTCTAGTCACTATTATGTAACATCAACCATAAGACTTGAGAGAGATCTTATAAATTTAGTTTTTTATCATCTTTTTAAAAAATTTTTAGTTTTATTTAAACATATAATATAACCCCACCACCCTCTCCCAACCCTCCCCCCCCAACCCCCCTCAGTCTGTTTTATGATATTAAGAGTCTTTTTTAGTTTGTCTCCCTCCTGATCCCATCTTGTTTCATTTATTCTTTTCCTACCCCCTTAACCCCCACCCCTGTTGCATCTCCACTTCCTCATATCAGGGAGATCATATGATAGTTGTCTTTCCCCGATTGACTTATTTCACTAAGCATAATGCCCTCTAGTTCCATCCATGTCATCGCAAATGGCAAGATTTCATTTCTTTTGATGGCTGCATAGTATTCCATTGTATATATATACCACATCTTCTTTATCCATTCATCTGTTGATGGACACCTAGGTTCTTTCCATAACTTGGCTATTGTGGACAAAACACCTAATAAGGTAAGTTCTTTCTTATTTTTTGTTTTGTTTTTCTGTGTGTTATCTGGGGCAGGTTTATTTTATTGTGGTAAAAAATAATACATGACATGAAATCTATCTTTAACAAATTTGTAAAGGTACAGTATGATATTAACTATATGCATATTATTGTACAGAAGGTTTTTAAAACCTTTTCATCTTGCTTAACTGAAACTATATGCACTGAACAACAACTTTCAATTGTCCCCCTCCCTCCGGCCATGATCACATTTCTACTTTCTGCTTCAGTGGGTTTGACTGCTTCAGATACCTGACATAAGTGGAATCATATGTACTTGTCCCTCTCTAACCAGCATATTTCAGTTAGCATGACATCCTCAACATTCATCAATGTCACAGCATGACAGGATTTCCTTCTTTTTTTTAAAGACTGAATACTATTCCACTGAAGAATATACTATAGTTCCTTTTCCAAATATCCATCAATGGACACTTAGGTTATTTCCACTTCTTGGCTATTATGAATAATGCTGTAATAAACATGGTGGTGAAAATATCTCTTTGGGATTCCAATTTCAGTTCATTTAAATGTCCTAAAGTGGGATTGCTTGATCATGTGGAAATTCTATTTTAAACTTTTTCATAAAAGTGCCTATTTTTTCCAATAGGGGATGTCTCATTTTGCATTCCCATCAACAATACACATTGACCATTTGAGGTCTTCTTTAGAGAAATGCCAATCTCTTTTGCTAGTTTTTTTTTTTTTAAATAAGGTTAGTAGTTTACACTATTGAGTGTAAACATTCCTTATATATTTCAGATATTAACCTTTTATCAGATACCTGGTTTGCAGTATTTTCTCCAATTCCATAGATGCTTTTCATACTACTGATTGTTTCTTTTGCAGTATAAAAGCTTTTTAATTTGACGTAGACAAGTCCACTTGTCTACATTTCATTGTCGCCTGTGCTTTTGGTGTCATAGTCAACAAATCTTTGCCAAGACCAAAGTTATGAAGCTTATCTGGCATATTTTCTTATAAAAGCTGTTTAGTTTCAGATCTTACTTTTCAATCTTTAATCAACTTTGAGTTGACTTTTGTGTATGGTATGAGTCCTATTTCATTTGTTTGCATGTGGGTATCCAGTTATCCCAACATCATTTCTTGAGGAGACTGTCCTTTCCCCACTATGCAGTCTTGGATCCTGTCAAAGATCACTTAACCATATATGCATGGATTTACTTCTGGATTCTCTAATCTGTTCCATTGGTCTATAAATCCATCTTTAGGCCAGTACCATACCTTTCTAATAGGTTTTGAAGTCAGGGAGTATAAGGCTTGTTTCCATTTTTCCAGATTGTTTTGCTTATTTCTTAATCTTTATGATTCCATATGAATTTTAGGATTTTTTTAATATTACTGCAAAAAACAATATTGGGATTTTGGTAGGATTCCAGTGAATCTGTAGATCATGGGGTAATATAAACATTTTAACAATATTAAATCTTTCAATCCATGAACAAGGCATTCTTCCCATTTATTTGTGTCTTTAACTTCTTGCAGCAATCTTTTTCAGTTTTCAGTGAACACTTCCTTTGCCTCCTTGGTTTAGTTTACATTTAAGTATTTTTTTTTACACAAGTATTTTATTCTTTTTGATGCTATTGTAAATTAGAGTGTTTTCTCAATTCCCTTTTAGGATTGTTCATTGTTAGTGTATAAAAATGCAACTTTTTAAAAAATATTTTGCATCTTGCAACTTTACTGAATTTATTGGTTGTTACATTTCTTGGTGGGGGGTGCTTGGTGTTGGGGTTAGTGGAATCCTTTAAGTTTCCTACATATTAGAACATGCGACCTCTGAACAAAGAAAATTTTACTTCTTTTCCAATTTGGTTCTTTTCTTTTTCTTGCCTAATTAGTATTGCTAGGATTTCTTTACTATGCCAAATAAAAGTGGCAATAAGTGGGCATCCCTGTTTTGTTCCTGATTTAGAAGAAAAGCTTTCTGTTTCATCATTATGATGTCAGCTATGGGCTTCATATGTGGACTTTATTATGTTGAGGTAATTTGATTCTCTTTCTAGTTTATTATTTTTATCATTGAAGGATACTCAATTTTGTAAAGTGCTTTTTCTGGATCTATTGTGATGATCATAAGATTTTTATTATTCATTCTGTAATTGTGGTGTATCACATCGATTAATTTTCACAGATGGAAATATCCTTACATTTCAGAGATAACTCCCCCTTGGCCGTGGTCATTTATGATCTTTTAATGTGCTGTTGAGTTTGGCTTAATGGTATTTTGCTGAAAATTTTTGTATCTCTATTTCTCAGGGCTATTGGTCTCTAGTTTTCTTTTCTGACAATGTCTTTTTCTGGCTTGGTATCAGGGTAATGTTGGCCTTATAAAATGAGTTCAGAACTATTCCCTCCTCTTCTATTTTTTGGAAGAATTTGAAAAGGAGTATCATTAATTCTTCTTTAAATATTTGGTAGAATTCTCCAGTGAGCCCATAATCTCTTGCTCCTTTTGGTGTTCCAATCTGTATCTTTTGGTTGGAGAGTATAATCCATTTGCATTTAAGTTGCTAATAGGTTATTCCTATCATATTGTGCATTGTTCTCTGTCCATTTGTAATTTTTTTATTCATCTTTGCCTCTTTTGCTGCCTTTTCTTGTATTTCACTGTTTTTTTTGTAGTGATGCAATTATTACTTTCCTATTTCTTCATGTAGCTTCTACAGGTTGTTTCCTTGTGGTTGCCATGAAAGTTACATAAAACATGACTATAAAAAATGATTTTAGGCTTAAGAATTTTACCTCAATTGCATTCAAAATCTACTCTTTTTCTTCTCCACTCACAATTTATATTATTGATGTCAAATTAATCTTTTCATATTGTGCATCAGTTAACATACTCCATATAGCTATATTTCATACTTTTATATTTTAACCTCTATAAGAATTAAAAAAAAGACTTAGGCAACACTGTTATTTTACTATGATATTCTGGGTTAGTCTATACATGTACCTTTTTCAATGAGCTCTGTACTTTCATAGGCTTTTGTACTGATGTCTAGCATCCTTTCATTTCAACTAAAATGATTCCCTTCAACATTTCTTGTAAGGCTGTTTTAGTGTTGATGATCTCCCTTAAGTTTTGTTTATCTGAGAAAGTCTTTATCTTTCATTTCTGAAGGACAGCTTTGTCAGATACAGTGTTCTTGATTTGTAGTTTTCTTTATATTCCTTGCTATTTGAAAATATCCTCTCTCTCCTTCTGAGCTAAGAGGCTTCTGCTGGTAGTCTTAAGGACACCCACATGTGCCTGACAAGCCACATTTTTCCTGGTTTTAAAAATCATTTTCTTTGATATTTGGCAATTAGGTTATTATGTTCTTTAGTATACACTGTTTTGAGTCCTCCTTCTCAGAATTCCTTGTGTTTCATTAAATTATTTCTTCCCCCAGATTTGGGAAACTCAGAGCCATAATGGCCTTAAATAAGCTTTCTTCTCCTTTCTCTCCCTTTTCCTTTGTGACTCCCATACTGTGTGTGTTAGTCCTTTTGAAAGCCCCTTAGACTTTCTTCACTCTTTGCTTCTTTTTTTTCTTTTTGCTCCTCTATTTGTATAATTTCAGAAGTCTTAAGTTTGATGATTTTTTTTTCTTCTGCTTCATCAATTATGACATTGAATCCCTATGGTGAAATTTTCAATTTAGACACTGTACTCTTCATTTCCAAAATCGATTTTTAAAAATATTTTCTCTTTGTTGAAATTCTCAGTTTATTCATGTATCATTTTCCTAAGCTCTTTGAGCATCTTTGTGACAGTTACTTGGTATTCTTTATCAGGTAATTCACATACCTTCTTTTTCTTTTTCTTCTTTGTTTTTACTTTTTTTTTTTTTTTTAGTGTCGCTTTCTGGAATTTAATTTTTTTCCCTTTGATTGGACTATATTTCTTTGTGCCTTATAACTTTGTTTTGGGATCACACATTTTTAAAAATAGCCACCTTTTGCAGTCTTTATGGATTAGCTTTGTATAGGGAAAGATTTTGACCAATTAGCCTGGTTAAATATTCTGAAGTCTTCTCAAACCTTTTCTGTAGATGTTTATTCTTTGGACTTGTATGTATAAATTTTCAATTAGAAGGACTTGTATCTTTTTTCAGAAGTTCATAATCTCTTGCTTCTTTTGGTATCTGTATGCAGTACTGCTGGTTCTCTGGAGCTGGCATAACCACCCAGATCTCTTTTGTTCTTTGTGGCCCCCGGCTTGTAGAGTATGTTGGTTCCATTAGTACTCCATGTCAGGTGACACAAAGGCCAGTCGTGTGGGTACTTCACCAAAAGTCTAGAACACTGGATGCATGTTCCACTCTTTTCTTCCCTCTTCCAAAGGAGTGGGTACCAAGCTGTTTTGGCTTCTGTTTCCTGTACCACAAGTAACAGCAGTGCAAGAAGCCCAAAAAGCAGCAGCAAGCCATCCAGTTCTCTTTTGTTCTCAGCAGCACCAAGGCATCTAGTATCTGCCAGGTTCCATCAGTGCTCTGAGACAGGAAGACAGAAACCAGTCCCTTGGGCAGTCACTCTCCCCAAATAAAGCCAAAACATTGCACCCACACTGCAACTTTTTTCCTCCCAAAAGGGAACCTGGGAGTTGAAGATTCTTTCCCACTTTTTCCACACTGAGCTGGAGGACAGGGTCTATGGTGAGTGAATGTGTGCTAGTCCAAACCTTTACCTTTGTTCTCAGCAGTCTTTAACCTGGTGCTCTTTTCATCAGTGTTAATCAAGCAACAAAGAAAGCAGTTCCTCTAAAAAGTCAGAACGTGGACATATAGTCCAATCTCTACTTTCTTTCCCCCTGGGAGAAACCAAAAGCAGGCGCTTCCTCCCAAGGGTGGTGCACTGTGCCAAGGAAAATTATGATGAATGCCATGAATTTTCCCACAGAGTTTGACATGACTAGTTTTCCTTGTTTCCTCTCCTTGTTTCTGGATTTCTCACAAATAAAACTGGTCAGTTGTGTGTTATTTAGGCAGTGTTTCTGGTAGGATAAAGAGGGTCTGGGGCTTCCTATTTCATCATCTTACTGACATCACTCCCTTGACCTTTTCTCTGTTTCTTAAAATGAAATCTTAAATATTGTTTTTTGGTACTGTGACAACATTCGATTTTTCCAGTTACCATTTTATTTCTAAACTGTCATTTCCCTGTGAAAATAAGCAGCTACCTTTACTAGCAATTTGTTTTTTGGTAATCATTCAATATGATCTGGAGCAATATTATATGCTGGAAACATGAATTGTACATTACTTTAGCATCAAGTTTTCCTTCAAATATCAAAAGTCTAATTAAAGAACTCTCAAAATTTTATTAACAGTATTTATATTTAGTTCAGATTTTGATTCCAATATATTTAAATGATTGCACAATTCCAGCTTTCTTCTCTACAAAACTCTTGAGACTGCATTAATTACTATGGCAACTAGTATGAATACCACACTAGGTTCTTTTACTAAACAATGATTCTCTACTTAAACACAAAAATAAAGTTCAGCAAGCATGATGTCATCTAAGGTACCACTACAGGTTTATACTGACACTGATTTTCTCTGAGGCATCTAAACAGGAATTTGGGGAATGTTTTGAGATGAGATTAGTTTTAAAATTTCTCCACTGTTGAAAAATTTTCTGCTAGAAAAACTGACCTCACAATTTGATGGTGGTGAGAAAGGAGCATTTTCTATTTAATATGGACAATAAAGAAAGCCTCTTAATCTAATTAGGGTCAAATTGTTAATCCAGTGGATAACGTGAGCTCTCATTTCCCCTCTGTATCATAAGGGTGGTCTCTACGTGAAGTGATCAGATGGCATGCATACTAAATTTGCTGAACATTGCTATGGAAAGAGGTGAATGTCCAAAACAACAAAGTTACTCCAGAACAAGCTACAACTTTGCACAATAATCATAATTCAGCAAATAGACACATTCGTTTCTTTTTTTTTTCCTTCCATAGCACTTTGAGCACAGAAAACATGATTCAGTATAGTCTCTCATACATTTATTTATTCCTACAAATTTAGGAACTACTGACACTACTGCAAACTCTTTAAATAGAACACTAATTTTTAAAAGAAACATTGGACATTTTGACCTTTCTTACAATGTTAAACCAGTTACATTTAGCTGAACTGAAAGAACACAAGCTTTCTCAGCAGCTTAGACTAAATGTACTCTTAAAGACTTTGAGAATTAAAGAATTCTTAAAGTCTTTACTGTTCCCAGATGTGTAATAGTGGGAAAAGTTTAAATATCAGAGGGAAAAAAAAAACTGACAACCAGAGAAGAAATGATTTCAACTTGTTATGGGTCATCTAGAGAAGGCTTAAACATGCAAAGCTGTCAGCTATGCAGATGGTTAAGTAATGATCAGGCCCCCCCAAGAAATTTAAGAAGAAAAATCTCTAATAATATAACTAACCATGTCATGAGTAACCTACAACATATCCATAAGTGCTTATTGCTAATTTATTCACATTCAACTCTTATTTAGTACTAAGTATTTTAGAAAACATTCAAGCATTAGTGAAAGGTCTATAGAGAGTCTAGTTTGATATTAGCAGCTACATATTTGTGTGTGTATAGATATAAGTATACACACACATACACATAGGGCTATACTCATTTCATTTCCAAAATATTGAAATATATGCATATGTATATGCATTAATATATAGAAAGTTAGAAGCATACAGATAATCATATATAGAAAGCTAGAAGTATATATATGTATATGTATATATGTGTGTATACACACACACACACACACACACACACACACACACATATATATACATACTTCTACCTACATAGAAATAGGGGATATGTTGGAAACTGTGGTAGACAAGTCATTAGTTAGATGTAATGAAATAAGTATAGTGAGCCTCCACAGATTAGTAAAATCTGTTCTACAAAATATCAATAAAGAAATTATGCTATTTTATTGCTGAACACAAGCAATAAATGAAACAAAACGTAACTTTAATGAAACAACACTTAATGTATCTCCATAAGAAAGCCGTTATAAAAGCCTAAACATTTCATTTGTAAACATAGTTTAATCAAAGTCTTTTTTTTAAGATTTTATTTATTTACTTGAGAGGGAGAGAGAGAGAGAAAGAGAAATAAAGCATGGGCAGGGGAAAGAGCAGAAGGAGAAACAGACTCTCTGCTGAGCAGGGAGTCAGATGTGATGCAGGAAACCTGGGATCAGGACCTGAGTTGAAAACGGAGGCTTAACTGACTGAGCCAGTTATACACTCCTCTATCAAATTTTTATATGTTAATATAAGTAGATGTATTTAAGTCACAGAAGAAGTTGAAAAATGTTATAGTCTTTAAAAGATAATTTAGGGGTCCCTGGGTGGCTCAGTCAGTTAAGCAACTGACTCTTAATTTTGGCTGAGTTCATGACCTCAGTGTTGTGAGATTCTGCACTGGTCATGAAGCCTACTTAAGATTCTCTCTCTCCCTCTCCTTCTGCCCCTTCTGGCACCTCTCTTTCCCTCTCTAAATAAATAAACAAATAGACTTAAAAATAGTAATAAAATAAAAATATAATTTAGATTACTGTACTTCTCTGGTAATTGTGATTATGGTAAGTCATATGTATATATGAGTCATGTCATATGGTAATAAATCATATATATTTTTATATATGAAGATTTATATATACATATATGAAAGGAAAATTTCAAACTAGTCCTTCCACTCAGGTAAGAAACATCTGCATTAATACTATTTACCGGGACGCCTGGGTGGCTCAGTTGGTTAAGCAGCTGCCTTCGGCTCAGGTCATGATCCCAGCGTCCTGGGATCGAGTCCCACATCGAGCTCCTTGCTCGGCAGGGAGCCTGCTTCTCCCTCTGCCTCTGCCTGCCTCTCTATCTACCTGTGCTCGCTCTCTCTCTCTCTAACGAATAAATAAATAAAATCTAAAAAAAAAATACTATTTACCTATCATTTATACAATTTATAAGTTCTATAAAAGTCTGTAATGCTAGCTAACAACAGTATAGTTTCATGGATTATCAGACTATCTCTTCTGAGAACACAATAATTAACTTCATTAAATGAGAAGGAGAATACTTTTATTCTGACAATGTTTTAGGATCTTTTTCTTCCAAAGACAGAATAATTAAAGTAGACCACTTATTCAGACAATATACCCCATCCCTCATCCTTCCAGAGAAAACCAGAGGGAATAAACAGATGGCAGTCTGGGGATTTAGCATAGGCATGAAGAAATACTTCTTATTCGCAAGTAATAATTGTGTTTCAGGGATTGGTCAATGGCAGGTCTATTTATAAAGCCATTTGCTATCCCCAAATCTATATTTCTATCAGAATCTAATACATATAGGTCCTATAAAATCATTTTCTACTTAGACTTATCTAATTCAAGACGTGTCCTCTTTTATTGAGAGAACATATTATCAAAATGTGAAAGCCTAAAAATAGTGGTTTATAATTGAAAACCTAATTCTTTCTTAATTATAGGTATGCTACAGTGGCACTATAATTAGAGATGATCAGTGCTCCAAAATGAGTCAGGCTTTATCAGTCACTCTGCACAAGGATTTACATGAGTTTCATAGAAGAAAACCCTGGAAAATGAAGATGCAGGGTCTTTTTCTCCATACCTCTTGATGGTTACAAGATAGCCCTCCATTTATTGTCTCTCTCTAATAGAACAATGTAAATATTTCATTTTATATTTCATATTTCATATTTCATGACCTGGCTTCTTAAATCAATTTCTCCAATGACCAAATCCAAATCTCTTGTTGTGTTCAAAACAACAACAACAAAAAACTGGCTTTATAAACTTTAGGACAGTAGAAAATTTTTAATAATATAAATAATAAAATCCCTAGTTATAAACAGTGTAATAAGAAAAAGTTTTCAATGAGGCCAAATTAAGCTATATTAGAAAACATAAGATAACTGTTAGAACTTTAAATATTAGCAAATGGTAAAAATGGCAAATATTCTTCTTCCACATGCAATTAGCTTTCTTAGGTCTGAAAGTAAGCACAACTGATGGCCAGGGAAGAAAGTGTACAATACATGTCTTCAGCCTAACTTCAGCCCATTCCATCTATATTCCCTTTTCTGACAGACTGGGCACCGTGATAATCAATCTGCCAGCTTTCGCTCTGTCCTGAATCCACCTTACGGGAGCCCCAGGCATGCCTAGAGCTAAATGACAGTTGAGAGAGGCTGACCCAAGATGGGTGGTGAATGTTAATTTTAGGAATAGAAGCAAGGAGAATTTCCCATGAAACATTTTCCACCAGAAGTTTAGAAATTCACCAGACTACAGCTAATAAAACTGACTATAATATACCTGAGGATTTGAGGGAAAGAATGTTAGTGAAAAACAATAATATTTTGCTTTTATAATGTCTATGAGTTAGCTTCATCTTATCTATAATACATTTTAAATAACACTCTAAAGAGAAATTCTTTTTTTGGAAGGGGAAACTCTTGGTCAATCTCCATATCCTATTGCAGTAAATTTTATGTGAAAAGGTATAAGGCATGATGAATACAGCTGGAAAGACACAGTATCCCAAAAATATTTTTGGGAGTCCAAAGCAAAAATAAGATTTTCCACATTATTATCATCATGACATCCAAGTATCAAACATTAATATGGTTAGCAAAATTATTCAAAATCACTCATGATTTAGCAGCATCTTTTTATTTAACCCACCTTTTAGAAACAAACCTTTTGTATACATAATTTCTCAAATTATAACCAGGTCATACATGTCAATGGGAAAGTTAACATGACAAACTCCTATCACTCTGGTGATGTGTGCTGTTGATGCAGTGATGTTAGCTTCTCTTTACTGAGAATCAATATTAATAAATAGTGTGGCTTTTAAGTACTTTTGAGGCCACACTCTTCTTTATCTAGATACCAAGAAGCTAACTACAGTGGTGCATACACTGAGACCTAACCAAAGTTGATTCACCAAGAGTTCCTTCTGAAGGTATGTGGAAAGGAAGTGTGAAGCCCTGCCTGAGTTTCTACCACTATAATTCTCCAATGCCACACAAGGATATAAACCTATAAACAAGGATATAACCTAAACTGAGCATGGGCACAGCAAAATAAATCCAGAGACCTTTACCAGCAAGTGAAAATGGGATATTGAAAGAACCCTAGAGATTTAGGTAAAAAGCCTCAGCACACTTACCAGCTGCCTAAATTTGGTCAAGTGCACAAAATTATCTGAGCTTTAGCTTAATAATGAATGGTATGCAAATAAAAATCATGGTCTTGATTATCAGGCAGATGTATGTTGAGATTCAAAAAGCTAACGGGATAAAGAAGATGTGGTATATACACATCATGGAATACTATTCAGCCATGAGAATGAGATCATGCCATTTGTAACAACACAAATGAACTGAGAGGGAATAATGCCAAGTGGAATAAGACAGAGAAAGACAAATACCATATGAATTCACTTAGAAGTGGAATTTCAGAAACAAATAAACAAGCAAACAAACAAACAAACAAAAAAACCCAGACTCTTAAATACAGAGAACAATCTGGTGGTTGTGGGGGTGGGGGCAGAGATGGGTAAAGTAGATAAAGGGGATTAAGAGTCCACTTAATGTACTGAATAATGTATAGAATTGTTGAATCATTTTATTGTACACTTGAAACTCATAAAACTGAGTGATGAGCACTGAATTATGTATAGAATTGTTGAGCACTGAGTAATGTATAGAATTACTGAGTCATTTTGTTGTATCCCTGAAACTAATATAGTACTGTATGTTAATTATACTTTAATAAATAAATAAACAAAGAGATAATGCATATGAAACTGCTTGGGAAAGCTATGATAATAAAAGGTATCATTTACCTAATTACTCACTATCACTTCCCTATGACTCTAGAAAGGGTAAGCTCCGCAGTCTTATATTGGCAAATGGCACACCACAAATTATGCTGGCAAGTGACCATATGTATACATGAACATACTGCATATTGTAATCATGGTCTTCATAGAGTTAGTCTACCAAAACACAAGAGTAACAGCATTCTTTTCCCAGAGTCATCTAGTCTTTTCATCTTGTGTACTGGGGAACTTGAGTGTACCAATCATGAAATCTTGGCATCTTGATAATTACATATATGTTTCTATGACTGAGTTAAGGAATACGTCAAAGCTCTGGAAATGTGTATGTACAGTTGTTGAGAGTCCCTGGAACCACTACTGTGCAAACAAGCTAATGAGAGTAACTCTCAACATATGTGTACTAATCTGTAAGACAATATCTGGAAATAAGATTGTTTTAATCAACATTAAGTAGCACTAAGGAAACCATGATATAGCAGGTACCTTATTCATTTACGTATTTCATTCACTTCAAGAGAAAGAATATGAATAAAGTATATAGATAAAATAAATGCAAGTCCTACTGGAATACAAGTAATAAAAACTGCTTCAAAATACACTTCTAATTAAGAACTATGCAATATTCTAATTTATTTTAATAGATCCAGTGTTATGATAAAACTAAAACACTGTGCTACATTAAGAGTATTTATATACATATTACATATATGTTCATAGACGAAAGCAAATTGTCATTAGTAGCAAATTTGTATTATAACATTCATATATACAACTGCATTAAAGTCAGAGCAGTTGCTGATAGATTGACCACACTTCTGTGCTTAAATTGCAGTGCTTAAAGAAGCATCAAGATCCTGCCCTCCCTACACGTAGCCAGGTTATTATCTATTATCAGCTGTGATCTGCCCCTACACACACACACACACACACACACACACACACACACACACACACTTGTTCTCCTATTTCACTTAGCTGAAGTTAGTTGGAAAAGATACCAGAGGCAATGTAGATAAAACGGTCTTCAAATTATACTCTACTACTTCAACTGGTGCGAATCTTAATTCTGGAATGGCCTAGATCTCACTCAAGCAAATTCAGATACACTCAAAGATTTTGTTAGGTTATCAGAAATGATCATATGTTATATATATTGGCCTAAAACCCAAGTTTACCAGCTGTATTAAACATTTTAGTAGAATGACTTCTTATACAGAGAAAATAATATACTGAAAGAAAATTGTACAGCCATGAGATTATTGGACTTGTCCTATATATAAATACCATATGGTCCGACTTTTTAAAAAAAATAGAATATATTTAATAGACACATTATAATTATGCTACCCATTTAGACCTTTGTTAGTTTTTTCTTAGAGAGTTTGAAAAAATTCAGAATTTCCACACATTTATATAATCTATCTAATTAACATAATAGAATTAATATAACTGATTTGAAAGTGAGTTTTCAATTGTAAACTATGTAAAATATATGACAGCTATGCTTATTTAAAATTTTAAAAATTCTGATTCAGAAATAATAACAGTCTAAACTTAATTATACTTTGCTTCAATTTTGTTCCAAAAGGACAATCTTTATAAAACTATAATTCTGTTATAATGTTGTGTTTTTCTCCTAAGGAGATAGGCATGACAAAATAGAGATGGAGCTAAGGATAAGGATAGGAAAGGAGGAGTATAGAGACAAGGTCAAGAACAGAGAGAGATAGAGTGGGGGATTACTATCACATAGTACCTTCGTAGAGCACAGAAAGGAGGGAGTGAGGACAAAATGGAAAATGGTTAAATTTTAAGTTCAAAATCAGAAGTTGACAAAGCAGGATCTCTTACCCTGAAAAACTCTTTGGTGGATCCAGAGTCTAATGTTCCATAAGCAATTTCTGTTTGCTTAGAAAGATCCTCAGCACTTTCGATGGGAGATACCATCCTCTCTACAGTCAGGAAGGCAGCTAAGTTAGCCGTGTAGGAGGAGATTATGATCAGGGTAAAGAACCACCACACACCTCCAACAATGCGCCCAGAGAGGGATCTAATAACAAGTATGAAATGGATTTGTAAAGTGAAATGAATGACCTAGTAAAAAAAAATCCAAGTTAGCAATATTATGCAAATATTGACTTATATGGGAATATTTAACTTGATACTTTTCAATATATCTGCTAGTTAATAAAACTGGAAATTATTAAGCATTCTGGGTAAGCAGTCTAGATTAGCTAGATGTAATGAGCTACCCAGAGGCCAAAACTTCAGATTCCTCAGATTCCTTCAAAGTTATAATGCCCAAATTGTCTATTGTATGAAATTTCACAATGAAATAATTTTAAGAAATGTGCAAATAATCCAGCCAATGCCCATCCTACTATCCATTCATGACTTAAGTAAATACAAACAAAAGAATTTAACATCACTTGTAAAACTCACAATAATATTGACAAACAAAATCAAATATTAAAAATAAAAGAATGTAAATGCTTTTTCTGCACCTATTGAAAAGTCTTTTGTTTTTTCAGACTGTTAATATGGTTACAGGATCTGATATTTTTTATGTTAAAGTAACTTTGCGTTCCTGTAATAAACATACTTTGGTTATGGAAAACAAAATAAAATAAAAGAATGTGCACCATAGCTGAAGTTGAAACCCTCCCTTTAACTCAGCCAATGAAGTTCCAAAACCCTCTAGAAGGTCCAAAATTTCACTGGGTTTTTGTGTGTGCAAGAACATAGGTTTTTGATATGGTGCAGAATAGAAAATGGGGGAAAATGATACGACAAACAAAGGGATGACACAAAATATAATTCTTAATGAATAAAAATCTGAGGCTTCCTTGCATGGACTGCTACCACCCTGTTCCTCTGTGCCTCCTGCTTAAGAAAAAAGACAACTCAAGGAAAACAAAATTAGACATTTAAACATTTGTCAAGATACAAATTCCTGATTTGCAATATAATAAAATAATATTTCTTTGACCATAAATTCATATGTAAAATACTTTTGAAAACTTAATAGATCCCTAATAACTTACTTTTTAAACCCTAGAGAGATAAATATAGATATATAGATACGGAAATTGATATATAACATATTATTCTGAAAGATTTGGTGGGACTCTACGTATAAAGGAATTTAAAAAAGTAAAGGGGTTTAAGTAATATTAACAATCCAACACAATAACATTTTAGGTTAATAACTTTGCTATGGCTAACAATTAAACTTGCTACAGTGAAAAGGTAACATTTCTAAAATCTAAATTACAAACGTTTGGTAATTGATGGCCTAAAACAGATCTCCTGACATTTAACAGTAAGGAATACACCTTTGTAGAATAAACTATTCTAGCAGTCAAAAAAAAGTGGGGAAGCTTATTTAAAAATAAAGATTTTTAAGAATATTTATTGCTAAAAGAGAAAGAGTGAGTGACCAAGTGATGAAAAAATGTAAGTAAGAGTCTTTATCACAGATTCTGAGAGATGCAAAGAATTAAGTAAATATGACAGGATGGAAAAAAGTTAACTTCTCTCTCACGGATAGGATATTAAATACATTTTAAATTTAAGAAACGTCTTGTGTAGACACAGCCACTCTCAAAATGTTCACTATTCCATAACAATGGAAGCTATAATTAAAGGGTATGTATCTCATACTTAAGAAGGCAGCTCAAATCCCTTAAAACAAAACTGTCTTCTTAGTAATTGCTTTGACACTATAAACTGCATTGTAATTGACAATGTATTTCAGAATCATTTTTATAAGTAATTCTGTTTCATTTATAAACACAAGTTAAAGATATGTTATTCTCTATTCCAGTGCTTAGGTCAGATTTAATGAGTTTAAATATGCCAATTTACTTGAAGTTTGACAAGATATCTCAATAAATTTATTGAACTTATACATCGTTCAAAACAGAAAATTCTTGAGCAATTTATTATTCATTTGTAATTGTTTTCAAAGGATCAATTAATGTTTCTGAAAGAGTTCCTAAGAAA
The DNA here is from genome assembly GCA_003697995.1 of Taxidea taxus jeffersonii. NCBI lineage: Eukaryota > Metazoa > Chordata > Mammalia > Carnivora > Mustelidae > Taxidea > Taxidea taxus. The sequence continues at coordinate 150,362 of ML103500.1, read as the reverse complement.
TTTTATGCAGGGGGCGAATTCAATTTATGTCTTATGGTGACAGACAAAAATGGTTTCTCTAATTAAAAACAAACCTTTACTTCTTTGAATCTGTATTAAAAGAGCAAATAAACAGAGATGCTACCAATTCCTTCTTTTTTATTCTACCATTTCTTTTAAATCTATATTAAATAATGATTTTAAGAATGACATTTTTATTTTTTGGAATCCTTTTGAGATATTAGGAAAAAAAACAGAGGCAAGCAGGAAATAAAAGTCAACTTTATAGCATTTTATGCTCACAATTTCTGTGGTTCTAGGCTTCAGAAAACTACAGTAAACATATTCTAAACTTAATTTCAGGAAAAAGACCAATTCAGGTTAATGAATAATTTCTGATTAAAATTTAAATGTTCTATTAATATTAATAACATAGTTCCATACCATGTTTTACTTGAAAAGAGGTAATAAATATCTTTCAAAATATTTAAAGAGTATCACAAAGTGATCAGTCCATTTCATGAATCATCATCATCATCATTATTGTTATTGTTATTATTATTATCATTATCATCATTATTATTAGATACTATACTTCTCTATTCTTCTTTCCTAAACTGGAGTAACCATCATTGCATTGTAAAAAAAAAATATAGTTTGGTTTGTTTTAAAAATCGTTAAATTTGCCAGTATTGTGCAGTATTTCCAATATTTAAATGCACATATAATATAGAATGAAAGTTATGCACACTTAAAATTTTTTAGCAAAGCAAATTTTGCTCATATATATATATTCTACAGCAATAATAAATCAGTTGATAACAAGGAAAAATGTACTATCTAAAATCTATTTAATGTACCAGGAAATAAAAATTATTCCATGTGAAATTGTAGTAAATCATGTAGTAAGTCATGACTCATGAATGAAATCATGAGCACAGAAAAAGGGGCACATTTTACAAAACAGGGTTTTTGAAAATTAGTAGCTGTCGGTTTGTCATGGTGGACCCTAGGGTAACACAGGTTTTTAAATGTGTCTGGGCTACTGTTCCTGTAAATATGCTTTCTGTTCCTTGACAAGCACTGGACACCAAAACAACTAACTTCAGAGCCAGGAGCCATGAGGAGAAAGGCCAAAAAATCTAAGGATCCATCTACAGAAACCCAGATCAATATCTCCTCCTTTTAATGCACCTCACACACTTCTCCTTACAAAATCAAAAGGCAGAGCATAGTTTATGTTGCCCTAGGTAATTTTGTTTATCTCAGGATTAAAGTTACATTATACTTCTTACCAAAGATGAATAATTTTATTATTATTTATGGACCAGAATGTTCTCTGAGATCTCCATTTGGTTAATATTTTCTCCCTCATTATTAGAAACTTCTCTTTATGTCTTTAACTTAAATCAGATAAATGTAGAGATAAAACTATGAATCTTACATATTTTGTGGGAGGTCATCATATTTATGTATATTATTATATATAACATTATTATATATTTCCATATTATTCTACACTGTATATATTAAAATTATTATACATATATGCCATGCAAATACCATTGGCATATTTTTAATTCAGGGCAGTTCCATAAGGAAGTCACAAGGAATCTATGGAATTAAGATTGTTTAGGTTCAAATAATTCATAACAATGTGTCCTACTAGCAGAGAGTCATTAATAATTTCTGCATACATGATATATTTAATTTATCTCACTGGGTGGAGTATACAAAAAAAAAAGACTACAAAAGATACAAATTTTTGAGTTTCTCTCATGGTTTTTTGAAATTAATCAGTAATCTCCAAACTGCTCAGAAACTAACAACAAAATACTATTAGAAAAATCACTCCCTTTACTAGTTATTAAGATATCCCATTGAATCAAAGGAGAGTAATCAAACATAGATTAAAATGTGCCAGTAGACTATAATTTAGTCTTCAAATGTGAAAGAATCATACTAGAAAATTCATGGTTTATTCTTCCAGGGAGCCAGATATGGCTATCCTTCTTATTCATGTAGTAACATGTACAAAGGCAAAATGTATTTTGCAAAATATTCATTATATATAGGCATTTTAGAGCAGTACTTAATATATCATAATGAGACTAGGGTGCAGAAATGTATTCCTTTATCTGCGTGTATTACTATTGAATATAGCGCAAGCTGCAGTGAATCAGTCACCTTTATTACCCAACCGTGTATTTCTAAATACTTGGAAAATATCTTATGAGACATCCCCTTAATTCAGGAACCTAACCTCTAGGAAAAAAAAAAAAACAAATTTATAATCTCTCTCTGATACCATCTGCATGAGCTAATAATGAGAAAAGAAAAGAGATGGGATGTGTGCCAATGAAGTTTTGTAAACAAGTTGTTGCTTTTGTAGTTAGTAAGTGATGTTGCCCATTTTCCCATATACAGGCCTGTGGATCAACACACAGATGACTGTAAAATGAGAATATGCAGCAAAAACACGGTACCCCTCCAAGAAGGCATGGAATGATAGGAACCTTATGCATTTTATAGCCTCTCCATGGTGTGTATAATTTCACCAGGAAATACAAGATCAACATTCAAAGAACATTGCTCGAATATTTCACAGACTTATGCCGACAGTAAGAGTCTGTCCTGAAGGGTCTTAGACTGCTTGGACAGGTAGTCAGCAGCTGTTTATTTCTTTATAGTGAATTCATAAACACCATGAATATCCACTTGAGACCTAAAATGCACAAAGTTGAAGCAGGTGAGTAACCAACCTTGGCGAAATATCGCATCCTTGCTGCATAAAGGCACCCAAGGAAAACCAGAGACTATTAAAAATCCCAAATTCATTAGTTGATTCACTACTTTGTGTTTCTCTTCCATCTTCAAACTCCTCAGTGTGCCACTCGTAGGGGCTAAATCTGCTGACCAGGAATAAAACTACACTGACCCCAATGTAGGCAAAAACAATGCACATCCAGATCTCATAGGCTAAAGGATCAAGAAATGAAAACACTCCTGGTTTGGACTTCTGAGGCTTCTTGATCATGATAGATATCCCGAGGCTCATAAAGGGCTTTGAGAAGTCAATCACCTCTTCTCTCACAAGGGTAATAGTTAATGGAGCAATTGCAATGTCAGCTTTCTGTAAGGAAAACAAATGAAAGTAATAGTACCCGGAGTCATGGTCTGAAAGGAATCATAGTTACATTACTGGATCAAAAGGGAAGAAAGGGAAATCAGGGAAATGTCAATAATTATTTCCTTGGCAGAGTCCCAGTAAAGAATAAACAAAAAAGCAATTTCTTCCCCAAATATCCCTCCTCTTTATAAATACACAGTATACCCATCTGACTCAACTATGATAATTAGATCTCTACACTGAATCTATGCCTTTGGCACCTTTGAGCAATGTATAAGGTTCATATGCTCCAAGACAGATCAAATGTCTGTCTCATTTAGTGTGCATGTGTGCTTCTGACGTTAGCCTTAATTTTCAGATGTTCACAAGGCAATAAGATAGTATTCTTCAGTAATGTGGGAAACTAACAGCCTCAGATAGAGGTACTTTGCAGGGAAGTGGGGCATTCTGTCAACAAGAGTTCAAACTGAATGACTTTATTTGGGAGAAGAGCTATACTTACCCCGTACACAAGTTCTCCAACCATCCCATTCCAAATTTTCGTGTCAGCATCCCTGGCCCCATACTTGCCATCCCCAACAATTGTCAACTTGTACTTGAACCCACAATGTTTGGCGATTTCTGCAGCCAAGTCAACACAGTAGCCCTCATAGCGCTCATTGCCTTCAAGCATTTCATGATTTTTCTTCATCATAACATATGGAGATTCCTATATGGAAAGACAGTGCTTTCATTGATTTAAAAAAAAAATGGCTGTGTTAACTACTTTCACTGATTCAAGTCTTCTGGTTTAATTACCTGGTAGCCAGAGAAACTGTAGAATATGAATAGTGGAAAATATCAGCAGAAAAATATTAAGCATAATACCTTTGAGAAAAAAGGTCCTCAAATGCCTAACATTATATTTCATTAACATGACTTGTATCTAGCCATAAAAAAATAAACAAGAAACTCAAAAGCACAAACTGTTGACATGTCCCCTTGTCATGTTTGTTAACTCCTAGAGCGTAGATAGGAATAATGTTGCTCAACATCTGTTTTATTCAACTCCAGATCCACCACACTCTTATTCTAGGTTATGGCCATGCCGATTTCAAGAACCAGCATTCACCCAAAACTCTGTGTATTTCTGCCTCAAGGATAAGATTCATGTAGAAATCATGTTCATAGTCAGTAATGGATAGACTAGAGAATCATTGCCATAGTGACGTACTGATGCTACCCTCTCAGGTTTCATGTCTGACTTCATCTATGAGATAGAATATCCTAGAGTAACATTACAAGGATGGAGAGTAGCTTCCCCCTGTAAACACAAGAAAAATGAAGTATGAAAATGATTCAACATAGCCCAAAATTCTCTACTGGAAAGTGTCATCAAGCATATTTGAGAGTGAAATAATTCCCCTTGATAGCGTGATTACCAAAAACCCTCACATGACAGAGCTTACACTTATATACACAGGTATTTCCAAAAGCAAATCAATGTTTCTATTCAATCTCTTATTAGCTGACCTATATTTTTCTTCTCAATATCATTAGAATAATGAATCCCGCAATTTTACTATACCATGGCTCAGCAAAATAAAATACAATTGTTTTGTCGCAAAATCGTGTATTATTAGTGAAGCCCTTTTCCCCCATCTCTATTTCACCAACGGCTTGTCACCATGATCTGCATCTACCTTCCATCTCTCCAGAGCCTAAAGATGATCAAGATTCAGTTCAATTTTAATTCATTCCTTCAGGACTGGCTATGTCTCAATGACGGTGTTGACATTGGTGGTTAAAAAGAAGGGAAATTATCCTTATCTTTAAGGAGTTCATCTTATAAGGAAAGAGAGTTGCCAAGATTATTAATAAATGTAAAGATAGAAGGTACCCAGAATTGCATGGGAAGTGAAAGGTAAAGCACATGAGGAAATACAGGGAACCCTCTCCCAGACCTTCCCCAGCTGCTCACACTTGTGGATGCGCCAGTGTATGAATTTTCTGTCAAGCTAAATTTCAGTATTGAAGAGGATAGCAAATATTTTGAATGCTTCAGCTAATACCTGTGTAGTCCTTTTGACAGAGCAAATATGCTATACATGATTAAAACAGTGCCAAAACATCACTCCATTAGTTATTACCCTAAAACACTAGCAGCTACTCTAGTTGGCAGATATTTTTCATAAGAAAAACTGCAGTAGCATCTGTAGCTAATTACCAAAATTGTAGTGACAACAACAGTCTTATTCTCAAGCCCAGAGGTATCATTTCCAGAAGGGAGCTCAGTAAGGGTAACAACCATTTTGTCCACTTCACTCCAGTATCCGATCTGAAAAAGGTTACAGAAGATAGGCACGTGGATAAATGATCTTTCTATTAGCCACACATTGAACATTTTCAAACTCATGTATGAATCAAAACTTATATCTACATTAACTAGGTTCCTTCTAAACAAAGCTGTGTCTTTTATTTTTGTGACTCTAATACAAATAGAGATTATAAAAAACAATGGAACAAAAGCAATTCTTAAAAATGGCTTGTCTCTTCACGTTCACTTCTCATACTTTCCAGGGTAATTTGTTTTGGAGTGTTCATATGGAAATAGAAATAAAATCCAAGCAATGGAATTTTATCCATTACAGTTAAGAGAAATGTGCTGAATAAAATATTAATGCATATTTGCACCATGTTTTGTCTCCTAAACCATAAACTGTCAGTGATGGTTTCTTTTTCTTCTCATTAAATCTCTTACACCTTGATCAAAAAACAAAAATAAATAAATAAATAAATAACAGTTCTTCTATTCACAGTCATTTGAAGATTACATTTCAGTATTACTTACCGGAAATGAATAGATTAGATTCAGGGGAAAAAGTTAAAAATATATCTGTTTCTGGAAGTAGATAAACTCTACCTAGTGAATATCCATTTCCAGGACTCTCTGGAAGAAGAGGTGACGGGTTAGCAAACTCACCTCCTCGCAGAGAGAAAACTGCCTTTAGATCACTAATGATTTACCTTCCGGGGCCCATTGGTTTTGAGTTCCATAATGTTAATTGTATAGTTTATTCTTTTTCCATTCTGGTCAAACTTTATATTTCCCGAGAGACCTTCAACCTGAACCTAATGAGAAAATGGGAAAGGAGCACAGTTATCAATTTACTGCAACTGAAGATACAAACTGTACAGATTACTCTCACTGGACTCAAGTTAAGAAAACTACATTTGTAAGATTTCTTTTCACCCTTCAACGTACCTCTGTGCAGTTAGGAGATAATATTCACTTTACATGAAACATAGCCAGGAGACTAACATAGCAGGAAAAAATAGTGTCCACTGTTAAGTCACACTCACAATCATTTTGAGTGACTGACCTGTTTGAGGGCCCTTTCTATTTCTACACCTTGTCCCCAGGGGACTGCTGGGTTTGCCAGACAATCTCCTGCATTTCCCCTTCGAGAGATTTCAATTCTCTGCTTCCGAAGGTTGCGGAAAGCCTCAGTCATCACTTGAACAGCATCATAGGTTAGAGCAGAAGTATACTGAAAAATATCACACGCATATCATAAGAATAGGAAAAAATTCAGAGGGTCACTGCACACTGGCTGTCTGGGTTGCAGCTGGCCACCATACAACACCATATCACAGCCCAAGAATTTAGATACCATCCTTCATCTAGCAGTTGAAGAATCTGAGGGGTAGCATGGAACACCAGGACTGTGGGGTATGCTCTTGGCTGGAAGCACTGCCTCTTATGTTAGCTTCTCAGCTATTTTGGGGGATGCCTTTTATAAGAATAGCTCTTTTCTTTTTAAGCCAATTCCTTAGTTAGAGAATCCCTTTATGGTCTGATTTGGGTATATAGGAAATTATCAAATTTACAAACAAATATGCCTCCGCTTATGCAGGATTCATTTGGCAATAGGGAAAGAATATGGATGAGTTTAAGTCTCTACTTCCACCTCAGTGATGCTCATTGAAATATCCATTTTTAAGATCCCCTACGTGGTTATGGTAATCAAAAAGAAGAGCCATCAAATTTCACAATTTCTATGCCCCCTTCATGGTCAACCGTCTATGATAAAATAACATTGGTTCCAAACTTATGGTATTCAGATCCCAATGGGACAATAGGATTATTACAGGAGGCTGGGGGCCAAGCAGAAAAAAAGAGCATATCTGAGGGTAGTAAGCATTGTCAGTGGCTGGATAGGTATTATTACATACATGGATATATACCGCCATGTATCAAATGTATCGTGCTGCTATTGTTAATGACAAATCACATTTTAACATCAGAGCTTTAATGAACACTAAGGAAATTTCTGTTACTGAGTATTTTTCAATCTGTGAGTAACAAAAATGCAGTGTAAAAATGCAACATCGTCCTAATTTTGCGACCCCCTAAAATTCTTGACCACAAATCCAAAATGAGCACCTAGTATTTCCAAGGCCTCCTCCTCCTTTCTTTAGTAACTTAGTTCTTCCACTCTCGAAAATGATTATTTTATACCTTCTTTACTTCTCTTAACACCCACGGCTCTGCACACTTCTCTTTCTCTGAATTCCTGTTGATTATCTTGCTTATACATCACTGAAAAAATAGAAGCCTTTAGACAGAAACCCTTTACCTTTCAACCACAAAACTGCCATGATCACATTCTCTCTATTTCCCTCCTGAGCTGACAACAAAGGAGGTGGCCATGCTCCTTCATAAGAACAGCCGCTCCAACAGCGCATGGGTACTGTCTCTTGGATCTTTCTAAGGACATTTCATCTACAATTACAACCTCGATATCCTGCATCAGATTTTTTTTTCTCTCTACTCGATCATCTTTATTAGCACTTCAAATGCTTTGATATCTTCGACCACAAATAAAGATACAGATGATGATAAATGATAGATGCAGATGACAGATGGTAGGTAGATAGATGAGAGAGATCAATCAATAGATAGGCAAATAGAGAGATATAGATAGATAGATGATAACTACAATAACTGCTTCTTAGGTTTATATCTCCTTCCAATACCAACCCCTCCTTTTTTTTCCTGTTTCCTTCATTAAGAAATTTAAGAGGAATTTTCTAAACTTGCCATTCCATCAACCCTCTTCTCTCTCTCTCACTCAGTTCATGGCTTTAAATTACACGTATATGCTCAAACATTACTTCCTCAATGATGCCCTTCCTGCCCAGCATGGACTCAATCACTCCTCTTCACATGACCTTATTTATTTCTTCATAGTTCCTACCAGTATCTGAATATCTTGTTCATGATTTCTTTATCTCTCTATTTCATCTCTCTTCCCCACTGGAATATTTACTCTAGGAAAGTAGAAAACTCATCTTACACCACTGAATTCTCAGGGACCAGGGCAGGGCCAGATACATTGAAAAGACCTAGGAAGGAAGGAAAGAATGTAGGCAGGGAAGTCAGAGATCTTGATATTGGACACTCTCTTTACAGGATTCATGTTCTCTTCCAGTCTAGTGAAAAGGTTATAAGCAGATAATTGCAATATGGCTATCATAGTGTTATAAATCAATCTGATGGTAAATAAATGTCTGATTTATCCTTTTTTTTTTTTGCATTATTTTTTTTTTACTTTATTTAAGCTTTATTTAAACATATGATGTAACCCCACCACCCTCACCCAACCCCTCTTCCCCCCACCCCCCTCAGTTTGTTTGCTACACTGTTGGTGGGAATGCAAGCTGGTGCAACCACTCTGGAAAACAGTATGGAGGTTCCTCAAAAAATTGAAAATAGAGCTACCTTATGACCCAGCAATTGCACTACTGGGTATCTATCCTAAAGATACAAACGTAGTGATCCAAAGGGGCACGTGTACCCGAATGTTTATAGCAGCAATGTCCACAATAGCCAAGTTATGATTTATCCTTTTAATATGAGAGATATTACAATAAGGCAAATGAAAAATAGTTTATGTAGTATGAATCATCCCCTCCATGTATCCAGAAATTTCTTAAGCCTCCATTTTTCTAATACCAAAATGGCAGTGTGACGTTATCATTCATTTAATCTTTGCATATATTAGTTTAGTTGAATCTCTTTCATTTGGCCATATGAATGAGTCAAATTTGATGGGAAAGTTGGCAAGAAGAAGAAAAAGAGGAAATGATTTTGAGGCCATGAGCCCTGTGACTGAGTGTAGTAAACCGTAAGAAGATATTCATATTTATCTCTAAGTTTTCTTCCTTTTTTCTTCTCTTGTGATACCACTTAAACAATGTCATTACAGGCCTATATAGGATTCCTCTACATATTTAGATTATCTCCTGGATAGATGCAGTTGAGGTTCTCACAAATATCTCAACTAGACAGATCTAAGTAAAACCCACCACCATTTCTTCCAAAAAATCTCCATCTTTTTCTCCAAACTATATTTGAGAAATTAGCAAAATATACTACATGACAGGTCCATCCATATTTAGAAGCAACCCACATTTCTGACTATAAAAGAATCCTTAAAACCATACTTTCTGCCTTAAGAAAGTATAATGCCGCCATTAAAAAGTGATACTAATAAAGGTTATATTACAATAATGTCAATTATAAAATTAGTGAAAACATTATTATAACTAAATTTTAAAAATACCTTCTTAATTGATTAACAAGAATGGTAAAAATGGTAATAACTCTTCACAAATAAGGGAAAGAAAAATAAACAAAATGGTTATAGTAATAGAGAGGAAGCATAGATGATTATATTTCTTTTCTAAGTATTCCAGAATATTCATGTAATGTTTTCTTAAGAAAAAGACATTGTTTTGAATTCTATTTACTTAGGAAAAGATCTGGAGAAATAAGATTACATATCAGGATTTATCCACCTTACATAGATGTTTATTTCTATTCTCCTAGAGAAAAAATTTGATAAATTGGCTTTCTCATACAGTAATTAGTTCATTGCCAGTGTAATTTTTAAAATAAAGTCTAGGTCATTGAATAGGAAGCAGAGCGTAAATTAAATAAATTAGATATTAAAAAAGAAGTATTGCAATGCACATTAAAAAGTTATAATAATAGTGAAAAGCCAAAATCTTCATGAGTCAGCCTGCTCACATTACTATGAGAAATCTATCAAGCCATCTGCTAAACGTTTTAGAGGTCTATAAATGTTGGCAAACTACATTAAAAAATAAGATTAGGTTGAATGAACTAAAAGCACTGAGGTTCATGCAGCATATTAACAATTATGATTCGGAGCATGAGCACACTAAGAAGAAAAATCCTTTCAACCTTTTTCAAATGCTCAAATTTAATCAAGTCTCCAGCCTATTATTGTTTTAAATTAAACGTCACAATCATAAACACACAATTCTGGATGGAGAGAAAATAAGCAGACACTATATCCAGAGTTCCTCTTTGTTTATGTTCTACATATGTGGCTCATTTATTTTTCTAAACAAATATATTCATATTTTTGACTGGAGAGTTAGATATTTCAGTTCTACCATTCCCTAAACTAGATGTAAATTAACTTGAAGGGAACATGATGGCAATGTAACTATCTCCTTTGAAAACAAATGTATCATCTCTGCCCTGGTGTTTATGTTCTGTGAAATCCCTCAGCTGAGTTGGAAATTTATAATTCAGTGGGGGACCATTATGTTTTGCAGTGCTGTATCACAATTGCATCCTATCCACACTTTAAGAGGAAATCTGGGAAAACATTTTTATGGTCCATTTTCCAAATGTAATTTTTATTCTATTTTAAATATATGTTTATTGAGACCTATTTTTCAAATAAAAAATGAAAGACACATTTTAAACATGTTTGTTATGCCCAATAGTCATCAGACATTATTCAATAATACATTACTGTAATCACTGAAACCAGAAATCAGTATTCTGACAACCAACGAAAAGAGGAAATGAAAAGAAGTTATATACACTTAGGATTTAATGAACATACAAAAAGGATAAATAGGCTATAATGTAACATTTTATGGGTCATTATTATGATAGCACCTACGCTTAAACATGTGTCATCTGCACTGTGCTAAAATAGAAGATATTCAAAGAAAAAGCACTAGACTTTCCATGTTACAAAAATGCTAAAAACTTACTATGAATAGTTACTTTCAAATTCTCCTTGATGCTTGAAATTGAAATGTATATGGTTTACAAAGTGCTGAATGTATCACCAGAAGGCAGGGCCCAAGCCCCGATTTTATCACTTACTGCTCAATTGCCTTGGGTAAGATAAAGTGTTGTTGGTTTTTTTTAAAGATTTTATTTATTTATGTGAGAGAGAGAGCACAGGCAGACAGAGTGGCAGGCAGAGGCAGAGGGAGAAGTAGGCTCCCTGCCAAGCAAGGAGCCCGATGTGGGACTTGATCCCAGGACGCTGGGATCATGACCTGAGCCGAAGGCAGCTGCTTAACCAAATGAGCCACCCAGGCGTCCCAAGATAAAGTGTTTTTTATCAATGAAAATAAAGTGTTTCTTATCAATGAAATAAGTAAAACAATGCCTCTCCTATGTCATAGTAGTATTGGAAAAGCTGGTGAGGAAAAAGGAATTCTTATCAACCAAGTTCTCTACATGCCAAACCTGAGCTGGGTAGTTTCCTCAGGAGCCTCCCCCCCCGCCCCCCGCTTTTTTTTCCCAGGATCTTGAATTTTTTTTAATTATTTTTTTTATTTTTATTTAAACATATAATGTAACCCCACCACCCTCTCACAACACCCCTCTCATGAGCCCTTTTTAAAAATTCTATGCAACAAATACTTTTACTCCAGTTTTATAGATGAAGATTCTAAGTTAACAGATTATATTTTGCCCAGGGTTAAAAAAAAAATTAAGGTGGAGTTTGAGTCCAGATCTCTGTATTTCTGGGGCAATGACGGTGACCAACTATCTTGGTTTGTCAGGTACTATCCCTGTTTTACAGAGCAAATCTGCAGTCCCAGGAAAACTCCTCTGAGTGTTGCACTCAGAGACAGAGGATGCCCTTGTTTGGCAAACACCACATCAAATGAGTATGGTTAGAGGAAATGTAAAGACAGGTGACTTATAAAGTATGCCCCAAAATACAAGTTATTAACCAGCATCGTTGCTCTCTTTTTTCCTTTTATTACTATCTATCCTGGTATATAAAACTAGTTTGTTTTGCTGTTTTGAAAACCACTATCCTAATCTACAAGAGCCTGTGAGCCAATAAATTCAGAAACTGATTCTCACATTGCCGTATTAAAGGCCATAAGAAATCCTGTAGTGACAATTCCAGTTTAGCTTTGTCTGAAGAACATTCATTGTCCAAACAAATTACCATTTTAAAAAGTTCCTTAATAGCAATTACTTTTCATAAAAATAATGTTCTGTGTAACAACCTTGGGCTGTTAAAGGTCTTATGGCCTGATAAATTGTATATACTCATTTTTTAAATTGTATCACTTGGGGCACCTGGGTGGCTCAGTCAGTTAAGCAGCTGCCTTTGGCTCAGGTCATGATCCCGGAGTCCCTGCAACGAGTCCTGCATCAGGCTCCCAACTCCATCAGTGTCTGCTTCTCCCCTGATCTTCTCCCCTCTCATGCTCTCTCTCACTGTCTCTCTCTCTCTCTCTCTCTCTCTCAAGTAAATAAATAAAATCTTTAAAAAAATGAAATTGTATCACTTATTTGAATAAAGTTCTTATATGCTGAATGATATGTCCCTAAAGAATCTCACAATATAATTCTCAATTTCTTCATTTTATCAAATTATCAAAATGGTCAAAAATGATGAGTTCTAGGAAAAATCAATAAACCTATAAGAAAAACTTTAGAAAGTCTCCCTTTCTTTCTTCTTTCTTTCTCTCTTGATTCTGGACAATGATTAAGATCAACTAGAGCTGTTAAAAAAAAAAACAGTATTGGGAAATACATTATACATTTAAGTTCATTCGGTTGTCTTAATTTTAAATTTAATTGCAGTCCACCCTCTGGAAAAGAGGTGTCTGTGATAAGGCTGTTTAAGGCTTGTTGAATATGTGCCCTTCGAAACTTCACCGCATAAAGTCACAGGATCTTCACAGAAACCCAGCATCAATGGAGCAACAGGAACTCTCATCCATTGCTAGTGACAATGCAAAATGGTACAGCCACTTTGGGAGACAGTTTGGCAGTTTCTTAAAAACTAAACATACTCTCACCGTATGATCCAATAATTGTACTATTTGGTATTTGCCCAAAGGAGTTGAAATCATATATCCACTCAAAAACCATGGCACATATATTTGAGGTAGCTTTATTCATAACTGCTGAAACTTGGAAGCAATCACGATGTCCTTCAGTAAGTGACTGGTACATCCAGGTAACGGAATATGATGGGATATAGGGCTTAAAAAGAGTGAGCTACCAAGCCATGAAAAGCCATAGAGGAAACTTGAATGTATATTACTAAGTGAAAAAAAGCCAATCTGAAAAGACTACATACTGTATGATTCCAACTATATGCATTCTGGAAAAGGCAAAACTACAGAGACAGTAAAAAAGATTTTGTGTTTGCTATGAGCAAGAGGAGAGATGAATAGGCATAACAGAGATTTTTAGAGTAGTGAAAATATTCACTATGAGACTATAATGATATGGGAGTATGTTATTGTACATTTGTCCCAAACTATAGGATATACACTAAGAGTGAACCATAATGTAAAATATGGACTTTGGGTAATCATGATGTCAATGAAGATTCATCAGTTCTAACAAACGAATCACTCTGGTGAGTGAAGCAGATATTGGAGGAGGTTGTGCATGGTGGGGGGCAGAGATATATGGAAATTCTTTTTTTGCTCAGTATTGTGGTGAACCTTAAACTGCTCTAAAAAAGTTAATTTGTGGGGCGCCTGGGTGGCTCAGTGGGTTAAAGCCTCTGCCTTCAGCTCAGGTCATGATCCCAGGGTCCTGGGATCGAGCCCCGTATTGGGTTCTCTGCTGAGCAGGGAGCCTGGTTCCCTTCTTCACTCCCTACTTGTGATCCCTCTCTATCAAATGAATAAATAAAATTTAAAAAATATATATATAGTATGTCCTTTTAAAAAAAAAAAGTTAATTTGTACTACAAAGTAAAAAAAAAAATCAAATCTAGTAAGCACACAGTTTCAAGGGTGAAAAAAACAGGTCTATTGGAAAGAAATCAAATTTAATATTCTTTATTATTCTTTTTTTTTAAGATTTTATTTATTTATTTGTCAGAGAGAGTGAGCACAGGCAGACAGAGAGGCAGGCAGAGGCAGAGAGAGAAGCAGGCTCCCTGCCGAGCAAGGAGCCCGATGCGGGACTCGATCCCAGGACGCTGGGATCATGACCTGAGCCGAAGGCAGCCGCTTAACCAACTGAGCCACCCAGGCATCCCCTTTATTATTCTTTTTGAGTAGTAAAAATAACTTTTAAGCCCCTGTGAAGAAATACTCTTCATGTAAAAAGAATACATTAAAAACAACATATTTTACCTAAATTATTCAGATTGGCTACTGACCCTGACTGAATCTTGCTTAAGGACAAAGACTTTTACATTCTGAAACTTTGGGTTCATGTAAGCATTCAACAGTTTCAGATAAAACTAATTAGATTCATCACAATGGAAAAAAGATACGCAAATGAAAATATTGTCTGGTTTGATTCACCCGTCATCGCCAGGGAGAGACTTTCTTAGAGACAGACCTTTTATTTTGTTGGTTGCATAAATTTCTCCCAGACTTTCTCCACTTCCTATGAATCTCCTAACAAAGTGAAAATTCCTCATCTTTTTTAATCCAGGGAAAATAAACAAATATGTTCCAAGATATTTTAGGGTTTGATTTCGATATTTGGAGTTCAGAGATGACTGCCTGCAAGTCACTACAATTTTTGAGAGACAGAAGAACCATCTGAGAAATCATAGATTCAGCAAAAATTAGAACTATTAGTATATGTTTCATGAAGTGTCAAATTAGCACTTTACATAATCATGGCATTAGATATTTGAGATAATCTTAAAGATTGCCTAAACTTATTCCCTCTACAGATGAAGAAATGTGGAAATGAGATGAATCAGATATCCTTCAGTAGTATTACAAATATGATGCCTTTTTTACTTTTAATGCTCTAACATACATTTAAATAGTACAATATATTTTTCAATTATTTTAATAAAAATTTTACCAATATCATAATTTTATTTCATTCTTTAAATTATTTCTTTTATTTTTTTAATATTTTACTTATTTATCTGAGAGAAAGAGAGAGTGCATGCTCAAGAGAGAGCACACGTGGTGGGAGGGGGGAGCAGCAAAGGGAGAGGGAGAAGCAGGCTTCCCTCTGAGAAGGGAGACCAACATGGGACTGGATCTCAGGATCCTGGGATCATGACCTGAGACCAAGGCAGATACTTAACTGACTGAGCTACCCAGGTGCCCCCAATATCAAAATTTTAATTTACAGGCTTATTTCAACCATTTACATACTTTTCAAGCCATAGAATATAAGAAACAAAACACGTCAAGCCTCTAGGCTATTGTGTGGCAAAATACTTTAATATTAGGAGTAGGGGATGCCAATGTGTCAGCAGTGGTTTTGGTCAGTTAAAATGTTCAAGAGGCAGAATTAATTCTATTAAGCCACTAGGGTACTATATAATGCATGGCTAATTACTGAACTGAAAAAGATTATGCTATTTTCAGACAGGCCTAATAACTCTCTTAGGGCAGCAATTAAAAAAGTTTGAGTCTGTGCTTTAAGTCCTTTCCTGACTAAAATGAGATTCTGGTGGGAAAACCATTATTTAAAGGGCCATGAAAAGGTCAGTCATGGTCATGTATTATTGTTGAATGCCTTAACATCAGCAGAATATCACAAATGCAGAAGTTGAACCAAGGTTCAGATTGCTGATGTAACCAGGCCAAATGGATAGCTATCATCTTACAAGTTGTTGAAGACACGAAACACTGAAAATCTATCTAAAAATAGAAGTATTTGTAAATTATTTTTGAGAGAGTGCCAAATCATCTTTATTATCTGCCTCTTACAAAACTTTTTTTTTTTTTTTAAGGAAGGTAAAATGGTCACTTAAATTGTCCCATTTAAATCTAGGTGCCAGGGACACACCTGGGTGGCTCAGTGGGTTAAGGCCTCTGCCTTACGCTCGGGTCATGATCCCAGGGTCCTGGGATCGAGCCCCACATCGGGCTCTCTGCTCAGCAAGGAGCCTGCTTCCTCCTCTCTCTCTGGGTGCCTCTCTGCCTACTTGTGAACTCTGTCTGTCAAATAAATAAATAAAATCTTAAAAAAAAATAAATCTAGGTGCCATCATGGTTCTGGTCTGATGATCGTCAAGTAAAATACCACTACTTTTATGCCAGGGCTGAATAAAAGGCCATAACAAATATTAGTGCAGAAATTTTAACCAAAGTTCACAGAAATGATAATTGCTTTTTTTTCTTTCTCAGTGATTTGTTATTTTCAAAGGGTTTCTTTATATTTTTCATTTCAACAAATATCTATTGTGTGTCTACTGTGTGTAAGGCACTGTAGGACACTGGGGTCAGGAAGACACAAATGATGCAGACTGCCTTTCAGAGTCTTGTTTTTTTTTTTCTTTAAAGATTTTATTTATTTATTTGACAGACGGAGATCACAGCAGGCAGAGAGAGAGGGGGAAGCAGGCTCCCCGCTGAGCAGAGAGCCAGATGTGGGGCTCTATCCCAGAACCCCAGGATCATGACCTGAGCTGAAGGCAGAGGCTTAAGCCCTCTGAGCCACCCAGGTGCCCTCAGAGTCTTGTTTTTAACCCACAAATATCTTTCAACTGTATTTATATCACTGTATAATAAACGAATGGTTATGATTGCTGCAATAGTTTTTTTTTTCATTTATAAATAAAGAAATCCGAAAGACTCAGCATTGTAATAAACCCATTAATTTCCCTCCTTCCTGGTACCATCACCACAGTTCAGACAATTATGATCAGTTACATCGGCTGCCTGGATTTTTCGTGATATCTTCCTAAAAGCTCACCTGCCATCAGGTGCAAACCCTACAATCTATTGTCAGCAGACAGTGTTGCAGAAGAGGGTAACCAGTAATCTTCCTGTATCAAAACTCTCCTCTGGTGATTCCTTAATGCTCTCAGACTGGAACTTTGTCATTTCTCTGACACTTAGAACAGTGCCAGCTTGCAGAGTAAAAACCCAATAGATAGGCATTGAATGGATAAATGCATTGATAAATGAATAAATGAATGAATGTTGCCTGAAATTAGCAAATTGGTGAACCAGATTTAAAATATCTGTACCATGACACTAGAGTAATTTTTTTGTACAGAGTATAAGAAAAAAGAAATTTAACATTCTTAACTCATATTTCATGGTTATTAAAATATGTGAAATATTGAAATATTTATATTTTACTTGTATTTATTGAATAAGGATGATTTTAACTAAGAAACTATCGAAGATTTGTTAACTTTTGGAGAAGACTAAAACTTTAAAACAATCATTTGTTTAATATTCCTACAACTTGAAATAATTTATATTACCTCCCAAGCCTAACCACAGGGAGAATTTCATGTGCTGAATTGCATTTTTACAGGTTTTTATACCTACAACGTAAGTTTTTATTTTGGTGACAATAAAACATGATTTAAATTATCAGGCTATATACCTGGTACAGTCAATGACCCAAAAGACAATATAGAAAGAAATAATTTCATTAGGAAATATTCTTGCTTTCCTTTCTTAAACAGATCATATATTGAAGATAATGCTATGGTTTATATTAGAAAATACTATATTATTCCAAGTAGTTTTTCTTCCTTTTTTTCTGCCCATGGAGCAGAAAAAATCATGAAAGCCTTGTCCAGTGATTCTTATCTTTTACATCTGCTGACATTAGAAGAGACTTATCTCTTGTTAACTTCCACAGAATGTCCATCTCTCACCCAACCCATGTATTTTTAAT
Source organism: Taxidea taxus jeffersonii (assembly GCA_003697995.1). Taxonomy (NCBI): domain Eukaryota; kingdom Metazoa; phylum Chordata; class Mammalia; order Carnivora; family Mustelidae; genus Taxidea; species Taxidea taxus. The sequence goes on along the minus strand of ML103500.1, from coordinate 132,321 downwards.
TTTTACGGCAGAAAACAAAACAAACAAACAAAAAACAGAAGAAAAGGTACAGTTTCCTGACACTGTCATGCCCTTGTATCACTTTGAATCTGTGTACATTCTTTCTCCAACACCCTCCCAGAGTTTTTCTCCTGCTCAACCACGTGAAAAGCCCTGCTGAGACACCCCACCCCTGGAGAGCCCTCCTTAACATCCTTTCCCCGTACTGTCCTAATCAAATGTGGAGTGCTGGCATATTTTACATTGTGCATCATTCTCTGTTTTGCTTCTTCGCTTACTGACATGTTAGTCTCCTCCATTAGACTGGAGATTTTCAAAGATAAAAGTCTTTTTTGGTTTGGGGGGGGTTGTTTTTGTTTTTGTTTTTAAGTGCTACAGCGGGAAGGGAGCAGAGTGAAATCTGGAGCTAAGTTTTGGTGAAATTGTTAACAGAATGCATTGCTAAAAATCTCTCAGACCCCAAATTTGCCTTGCATTTTGATACATGACCCATGCACTTCAATAATGATATGACTTCCATGAGAAAATAGTCATCTCATTTTGCTCTCATCCCTCTCACAGTAGACAGCAGTGGTAGGAACACGGTGACTAATCGAGTATTCAAAAGGAGCACTTTAGTTCTATTTGGGGATGAATGCCACATGCAATCTTCATCAGAGAGCTTTAAAGGCACCATCTTGGAATGGATGGAAGCCTGCAATTCCACAGAATGAGAGCAGCAGGTGGACACATACCCTGAGCACAGGTGGAAACATACCCTGACATCAATGAAAAGACTAGATGTCCATTTGTCTTCTTATCAGCTTTGCTACCTGAAGGTACCCCCACAAAACTATGGTACTCTTATAAACAGTGTACATGGGAAATATCAGTGAAGGTCACCAAACAAAATCACCTAATTTTGAGAAAATAAAATAACTCTGGGTTATTCTTTAACATTCTATGAGATGGTTTCCCGAGTTTAACTTATAATTAACAGGATCCATTCACATATCCAAAAATAGAGAATTCAATGCTTTCAATCCTTACCTAGGATCAGTCTCATAGCTAGACACAAATTTAAAGCCAATCATCCATATGTTTTTTTTCTTTTCATTAGGTGCAGAAAACAACCACAAAACCTCTGTGTGATGTATAAACTGGGAGAGCAACTAAAACACTGTCTCTGGCTGGTTCATACACATCTGGTTAGTAATACACAAATAAACAAACAAAATCACTATGTATCTAAAATGCTTTGCAACTTTTGCTCTTATTTTTCATAAGTCTAGTTTCATAAAGAATGTGATCATCTCATTCCACACACACTATAATCCTCTCTTATCTCTTATCTCCAGTGGACCAACAGAAGGAAAAAAACCTTCCTATCAACAACAGAAACATTTAATATTTAGAGGTAAAATATGTCGGTAGGTGTATGCATAATAAAATATGTTGAATAAACAAGTGAGGTCCAGACCCATGGAGAATGAAAGATGAATCTGGGTCGTGTTCATATCAGAACCATGCACTGCATTTAGAATTCAAAGATTCCTTGTTTGATTACATAAGGCATTTATTGCTTTTTGTTCCTAAAGCAAATAAAGATTTTTATCTTCTTCCTAGAGTGTCCCAGAGAACACACTACTTGCCAGAAGTTAGATACAGAAAGATAAAGATACAGATATATAGATCCAGATGTAGATGGACATATTAGTAAATAGAGATATACCTTAATTGTAGTTGTGTGTGCTCCAGGGTATTCTTTTTCTTCCAGTGTTGACCATCTTTCTATAAATTTGGATACTAGGGAATCATCATAGTCCACTATCTGAAATCCAGAGACGTTTGCACCTCCAAATTGAATTTTTAATAGGTCTCCATCAGTAAATCCCTAGACATAGAGCACATGTGTCAGGCTTTCCATTAAGACTCAAAGAGAACTTAACATTCACCCAACAACTCCATACACTGTGGTTTTACAAATGTCAAAGAATACATGAGAGATAAAAAGGCCTGGAGGAAATTCGTGTATTTATCAACCAATACTCTGCACTAGTACCTACTGTCATCTTGGCATCACAGCGGATCCTTAATCAATGATTGTTTATTGGTTGTACTCACATAAAATCTCTCCATTTTACTGAGAAATCTTCCGTGGGTAAGTACTGGTTTTATTTATTCAATCTACAACAGAGCACTACCACATAGTTATAAATACTCAAGAACATAAAGCTAGTTCCCCAAGAGATACAACATAGTAAGCAAGTTATTCCTATTTTAATTGTTCATTCTCATAGGTGATAAAACATCTTTAAAATGAGAATGGAAGGTACTAAATGCCTAGTCATCATTTGTGAACATTCAAACAATTTCATATTAAGTATGGAACTTAATTTTTTATAAAATATTTGAAAGTTTAAAAATCAATCTCTTGTATTATTAGAATGAATTCAGTCATTAGCAAAACTATCATGTGGTGCTGCCACTAATTTCAAATATCACACTGTCATAAATTCTATCTCAATTTGAGGGTACATTATCTCAAGGATGAAGTCACAAATTTAATAAATCACAATTATAAGTATTTTTTACCTTATACATTTACTTCTCATTATTCTGCATAAGGATTGAAAATATCTCTGAATCTCAAATATGGGAGAATCTTTTCTTTGTTATTGATATTAAAAACATATTAGTATTATTTGTGTGAAGAAAGATAATTACTTCATTATTGGGTCAAATTTTGGGTTTTCTTTTTATTGAAATAATGCAAATTGTGCAAGAATATATATAACAAAAGTCACAGATTTTTCTGCTCTGTCCCGTCCATGCTCCAGTTAAGCTTCTTCAAAACAAGCAATTTCAGTAATTTTTGTTTTTCATATATTTACCTCCATATTTCTGCACACATTTTCTCTATTTTTCTTAATTTATCAATTTTAGATATCTTTATTGAATTTCTGCTTATGTGTGATATGTATATAATTCATCCACATTTATCTGCTCACCCATTTTTCATGTTCATGGTTTTCATATTTATAATTCTGTTATTCAGAGCAGTCAAGTAACGTGATACAACTGTATTTTCCTTTTTTTTTTTTCTTAAGAGAGAGAGAGCACTAGTTGGAGGGGAAAGGCAGAGAGAGAGGGAGAGAAAGAGAATCTTAAGTAGGATTCATGCTTAGCACAGAGATGGGCCTCAATCTCACAACCCTGAGATCATGACCTGAGTGGAAATCAAGAGTTGGAAGCTTAACCAACTGAGCCACCCAGGTGCCCCTGCATTTTCCTTCTTGAATAGTATCTCACTCTAATGTTAATAATTGCTTTGTTTTTTCACTACTATAGTTTTCTATGTACCTATCCTTGTTTTTCTGTAGTTGCTCCATGAGAGCGTTTCATATTTATATGAGTAATTCTTTTTTTAATTAATATCAGACATATAGAGTAATATGTTTTTCTTTTTTCTGAATACTTAATTTACAGGAGACTTTCTGAATGCTGGGATTTGAATTGATGCCTCTTTCCATTTCTTCTGCAACTGTTACTCTGGAGTGTCCCTTCACCATGTTTCTGACTTGTTCTCTCACTTCCTGGATCACTATTCTCTCATGTTTTACACCTTTCTTCTTCCAGAGCCCTCAATAGTTTCTCAAACACATTGGAGGTAAATTTTTTGAGACATTGAATGTCTCAAGATATTTTCATTTTGCTCTGACACTTGATTACTCTCATAACCTGAAGACATTGTTCCACTGACTTTTATTGTTCCTATTGAAAAATACAATGTCATTATTTCTAATTATTTTTTGTATGTGACCTTCTTCATACTTCTCTCTGCCTTCTCCTCCCACCTGTCTGAAACTTTTAAGATCTTCTATTGATCTCTGAAATTTCATGATGATATTTTCTTTGAAACATAAAAGAAGTCTCTTTTCTTTCATTGTTTTGTGTAGTCAATGGGCATCTTTGTGTCATCGAGTACTGGGAATTTTCCTGAATGTTCTTTGATAATTTCTTTCCCCTGCTGTAACTGTCTTTCTAGAATGCCTATTATTATGACATTGTAACTCTTAGATTAAACATCTAAGTTTTTCACAGGTTCCCTGTACACACCACCTCATACTGCATTGTCGTTTTGTTACATAATCTGGAAGAATTTTTCTTTTTTTAATTTTTTTAATTTTTATTTTAATTTTATTTTTTATATAAACATATAATGTAACCCCACCACCCTCTCCCAACACCCCTCCCCCCCGCCCCCCTCAGTTTGCTTTATAACATTAAGAGTCTCTTTTTGTTTGTCTCCGTCCTGATCCTATCTTGTTTCATTTATTCTTTCCCTACCCCGCTAACCCCCACCCCCATTGGATCTCCACTTCCTCCTATCAGGGAGATCATATGATAGTTGTTTTTCTCCGATTGACTTATTTCGCTAAGCATAATACCCTCCAGTTCCATCCATGTCGTCGCAAATGGCAAGATTTCATTTCTTTTGATGGCTGCATAAGATGTGGTATATATATACAATGGAATACTATGTAGCCATCAAAATATTTTTCTTAAACTTATCATCAAAGTCATATAATTTTACTTTTTGTAGTAGGAAAAAAGTTAACTTCCCATAATTCTTTCTTATTCTCTGAGTTTTTTTCTCTTTTTCATAATATACTTTCTCTCTTCTTTATGGATAGTTAATTTTCTCCTATTACTCTGCAGATACTCATTACAATTTTAAACATTTTTCTTGTGTTTTCTGCCTGCCCTGTTTCTGTTTATTTATTCATTCATTTATTTGTTTGTTTTGTATTACATCCTTCATGACCCAGACTTTTCTCAAATGCCTGATTCTCCTTGGCTATTGAACACTCAAAAGATTTCTTGGAATTTCCATGTGCCTGGGGGAGGCTACCTGATGAATGAGCTTCACTGGATGGTAGTCAGATGGGGGTGGATTGCAGTACTTTTTGTCCATATCTAGGTTGAAGAAATGAGAACTTGCTCCCTTTATGACCACTTCTTCATCACTTTATGTACAAATTATCCTTTTAAATGCTGTATCGGGAACTTAATCACAATCTGTGTTTTGGGAGCCTAATCAACCATTACTAGTACCTGAGGAAATTCATCAATAGCAGTATCTGAGGACTTTTATTTTATCACCACCTTGTTTAACACTCATTAGACCCTAGACTGAGAAAGGGAGATATCTCCAATCGAGAGTCTGGAAGATGAAAGCTCTTCAACTCTGAATGGCATTCTTCAATTTTAAATGTCAGTGAAATTTTCAAGTGCCCTCTAAATTCTCAGAAACTGCAACACTCCTCAGATTCTTTGAACTTACTGACTCACTGGAAGTTCCATGTGGTGAAGATGCCAAGTATTCAGAAATGGAAAAGCAGAATTTGAATTCAGATAAAAATACAAGCTATGTTCCTCCCTAGAAGATGACAGCAACAGGCCCACATTTTCTATTTTCTAATTTTTTTTTCCCACTTTGGTCATCTGTACATTTCTTTCCATTTCATAGCATCAGATATCAACTCTCAAATTGATGAGCCACCTTCTGTCATTATTTCTCATGTTCCAATATAATCTTCTCCATCTGGACATTTTTAAAGATCACGGCTTTCAATGTGGCTCTGTGTTGTTCATCAAATGGCACAATTCACACAGGGGACTGACTGTCCAGGCTGTTCCCTGCACAGAATGTGGTTCTGAAGAGAGTGAATACAGAGCTTCATTTATTTTAACCCCTGCTTCTCTGCTGGGAGTCTTTTAGGATCTGTAATATCATATCAATAGGTAAATTCTAATGAATTTTATAATAGCCATTTCATTGGCAAACAGAAGTTTTATCTGAACAACCAACTTCTACTAATAACATGCAGATTTGAGATTTAATATTCTAAATCACTGCTGCCACCTTCTAGTGAAAACAGTATTTATTAGTTTTAAAGTTTTTTTTCCCCATCATTACTAGAAATTATGTCTTCTGATAGAACAATATAATATTCCAGAAACTACCTACAGAAACAAATCTACAGGGGTGCCTGGGCTCAGTGGGTTAAGCGGCCAACTCTTGGTTCAGCTCAGGTCATGATCTCAGGGTCATGACATCAAGGCCCAAGTAAGGCTCCACGCTGCTGAGCATAAAGCCAGCTTGGGATTCTCTCTCTCCCTCTCCCCTTACCCTCCATCCCTCTTCCTAAGAAATAAAGGAAGGAAGGAAGGGAGAAAGAAGAAAGAAAGGAAGGAAGGAAAAAATCTACATTTGGGTAAATATGTGATGAGAAGGAGATACAATCAAACACTTAGATGTCCAGTATAATCATAATTTGACAGAAAGCCCAACGAAAAAGTGATCAGCTACAGGGATTTAATGTCATTGTGTTGCTTATAGTAAATAGAAAATCAGAAATAAGTAAAAATTCTTGACATTTGCAGCTTTAATTTTTCACTAAGATGTATTTTCATGAATGTGTATTTATCTCAAATACTATGTCTACTGAAAACTTTAAAGGAATGCACAAAGTGAAAAAATTATAAAACACTGTGATAGTGAGAAAAAAGAGGAAATTTGAACAATTGAACTTTAGATATTTTTAAAACTTTTCCATAATTAAATATGCCTTCTAAGACAATTTATAAAGTTTGTCAAATATTTCTTACATCACTTATGGTAGGTAATTGATTAGAGTATATAAAGTGGGAAGTCAGTCTAAAACACAAACTCAGAAAAACATTGTTACTTCTAATTGATCAATATAATCAAGATATGTTTTTAAAAGTACCACTGATAAATGCTGGTCATTCAAAACTATTTTCTAAGCATCTCTATTAAAATTAAAAATATCAATTAATTCACCTACCAGATTTGCAATGATATAATGGTAACCTTTAACATGTTTTCCAATGGTAATAACCTAACAAAGATAAAGAAATAATTATTTAATACATGCAAATAATATAAATTATAATTATTGGTGTTATGACCTGAGGAAAAAAGTGGAATTTTACTATTATGTTTTCTGATATCCTATGATGGGTCCTATTTGACAAAATATAATTCTCAAATACAGAAAATATTTCTCTCAGAAAAAAGTAACAATACATTTTAGTGCTTTATAAATGCTATCTTTCAAGAAGTCAATAAGTAAACAAATAATTATTTCAGTTTTGTCTTCAGTGAAAATAAAGTCACAAGATTTTAAGAAATGTAAAATGAAAAGAATATTGAATCCATAAGTCATAATTTTATTTCTAGAAAAGCTATTTTTCTAAAACATTAGACAGCTGAAACCAACACCTGAGATTTTATACTCACACACTGACACTCGAATTTATAGAACATTAATTTAAAAATAACTAATAAGCATATAAAATAATTCTTATATGAATTTATAAAATAATATTCTCATCTTAAGAGTCTTGAGATGCTTGCAATTTAGTTCGAATGAACATTATTATTTCCAGCTTGAGGCAGCAAAGCATCAGAAAAGCTAATCTTTCTCCACAAAACTCAATGGCGAGATAAAAGTATGATGGAACACGAAGTTGAGGTCTTATTGGTAATGCTCACGACAGTTTGGGACATTATAGAATCAGTGTGACTTTTCACTGATCTATAGCAATTCAAGAGAGAAAGACATTGGTGAAATGGCCATGCTGTAGTCCTAGTACTTAGATATTTGACTGTAGCTCTTCTTTTTAAGAAAATTTCACACCAAAAGAAAGCGGGAAATGCCAGGGCTGCAGAGAAACATTCAAACCATTAGCTTATTTCCCTGATGACACAGTTTGGGTGACTTCCCATTGCTTCTAGCATAATAAGAAAAATCCTTAATTTATGCTACAAAGTCCAGTGATCTTGCAAGCTTCTCCAGGCCCTCTTTTTCCACTCTCTATAGTAGGGTCTCATTAGCCCTCCTTTTAAGTATTTTTGTACACGAAAAGGCTTCTTTCCATCACCTCAGGACTTCACATATTCTGCTTCCTTGCTTGGAAAGCTCTCTCAATCACTATATCATTTGTCTTATTAATGCTTCAGGCATAAGGAATCTGAGCCCAATGTTACCTCCTGGGAAAGGATTTCCTTGACCTTCTCTTATCCCCGACAAAGTCAGGTACTCTAAAGCAATGCATTTAGTTAAAGAACCAGGGCAAAATCCTAGGAAAGATTCCACCAAATGCCCCTTTGATGTTAAGTGATAGCTATTTGGAAGAGAGTTAGGGCTTGTATCATTTTCTAACCTATTTTTAAGTAATACAGCTAAATCACTTTTTCCAGAAAAATGAACCCTCTATATTGAAAGGAAAATTGCAAAGAAAAAATGTCCTTCTGCATGAAAAATATATTAATTAGCATCACTTGAATTGAATTGATTTTGTCCCTTATACTTCTAACTGACATCTGTTGGTTCTGTTTACTGTTCACTCTACTTTCTGAATCATGCATGCCTTCCTTCTGGGAATTAAAAACAAACAAGCAAGCAAACAACAACAACAACAACAAAAATCTTATAAATGGTGCTACCAGTAGTTGAGTAGAGCGTTCACTGAAAGAAGGGGGGAGGGATATGAAAATTCACTAGCTCTGCCTCTACATAGGAATTCAGGTTGACTATGCCATTATATTTTTGCTTTATAATAATAACACTGCACTAACAATAGTAAACGTACATTGAATTCTAATGTTTCTGATGGCTGAGTCCCTTTTCCATTCAATCACAACCAGAAATACATAACTCTAAGGTTTTATTGAATGATAAAATTTTCATAATCAGGAAAGATTGGTTCTCTTTCTAACTTTAAGCTATTATAACAGCAAAGTTTCATCACCTCTGTTCTCCTTTAAGTATTTATAGAGTGAATAAGTAAATACTGTTTCTTTTTCTTTAAATGTAGCTCAATCCCACTTTCTGCTTGGGTCACTCTATTCCTTGAAGGTGTTCCATGATCTCCTAATCTAAATTTTTTTTTGTAACTTTTTTCATAACATCTTGTTCTCTTCATTCATATATACTACCATTATAATTGCATATTAATTTCTGTAAATATATCATAAATATTTACCTTAATGGGGTTGCCTGTTTTATTTAACATTACTTTCTTGGATCTACCACAGTGCTTGTCTGGAATATTAGACACCCAAGGAAATTTACTGAATGAGTAAATGAATGAAAGCAAGCCAAACAAATGCTGCCAGTGTGTGAACCCTCCATAGATCCTCCTGTCCCTGTTAAAGATAGGTTCTTCCTCCTCCTCTTAGACCACATTGCTTTCTAACTTGTAGAACTACAATGTGACATGTAAAATTTGTCTTCCTCTCTAAACCATGGGTTAATGGAATACAGCTACCACTATTCCCTTTCTTTGCACATTTCATTCTAGACACAGAGGATGTCTGCAGTTAATGTTTGCTGAATGGTGCAACCGACCACTGTACACACTCATTTAATACATTCAAGAGTGTCTTATGAAAATACAATAATCATGTTCAAAGTCTCTGTACCTTTTGGACTGATGCTCATATGGACATTTAATCATCATATATTTGTTTCAAAACATTACATCCCATATATTCCCAAGTTCTCCTATAGTTTCCTTCTTCTAGGTTTAGAAATAATTATTTTCATGTAGACTTTCACCAACATTTATTATGATGATCCATGAATACATAAATTCTTTAAAAAAAGGCTAATGACTATTATTAAAATTCAGTTTTAATGAGAATCTCCTATGAAATTCAAATTAGTTGCTGAGGATCACATTTGAACAAGAGGACTTCAGGTTAAAGCAACCCTAACTTCATCTCCTGAGACAAGAATTAAGACTTTTTCACTGAAATGTTCACCTCTCTGACATAAAACATTTAGCTCTTTCTCATAACAAGTTAGTTTATCCAGTTATTTAATATTTTATGTGAGATCCATTTTGTATGTCTTAGGGCCTGTATTATTACATATCAATTAAAGCTACCTCAACATTTATGTTTGCAAAATGCTTTGTGTTACACAAATTGTGAATTAATTTTTTACTCAAAACCTAGAAGGGCCAAGAAATGCATACTTAACCGCATATTTTCCTTCCAGTCCTATATTATTCCAAGTAACTAACAGCTACTACACACACACACACACACACACACATTTATCAGTTGGGAAAAGAAGCAGATACCCAGTGAAGCAGATCTTACTCACTAAATCATGATGCTGCTTCACCAACATCCCTGGTCATTTACCCTACATATAATATAGTGGATCTTATTTTTATCATTAGGATATTACTAAATAGCTGCCCTATCCTAAAAGACTTTAAATGGAAGCAAAGTGGTATGGTAAGCACAGATAAAACATCCTTATGTCCAGTAAACTTCTCAAACAGCAAACACAGACTGAATATGTCTCTCCTACATATTTTAATTTCATAGATTAATAGTTTTATAGTGACACAAAGCCCACTTAGCAGGAGGGAAAAAAATCTTGGAAAAATAAATACAGGCTTTCTCTGAAGGCACAGATGCGTTCGGATAACACAGGCTCAATGTTCCATACTGTGCTCTAATGTTTGATATTCTCCATGTTTTGCCACAAACTACCCTCTTCTCTCTTAGAACCCCAGCCTTATTTTCACTTAATTAGTGGCCATTTCCTTATCTCTAAAATGTTCAACAATTTAAATTTTAAATTTCCAACTAAAAATATCAAACTTTAGGGCAATGCTTATCATATAGAACATAAGACTCAGTAGCTAGATATTGAACATAGTTAATGATTAGTATGGTGTGTCAGCACGATTGAAGACCATCTGCTATTGCTAACTGAAGCCAGAGATAGTTTAATTGATGATCTTTGCTTCATCCTACATAAACCATAAAGGAAAAACTGCTGTTCAGCACCTCACACGAATACTCACTGCAAATGCTGACACTGCACTCACATTCTATATTTGGTGCCATTAGAAAACAGAGTAGCCAACCTGGTCTACGATGTCGTTTACTTTATCCCGTTCACAGTCCAGGATTACACGCCGTTCCTTTTTTAACTCCAGATCTTGAAAAAGTGATCGGTATGTCTCATCTTTCTTGTCATTGTTAATGTTTCCCACATTGATAGCAGTCACTTGCCATTTCTTTTCCGCAGCAGAATCCAGTACAGCTTGCAGTGTTGATAAGCCTAGGAAGGCAAAGAAAAATGATGACCGAAAAAGATACTTGAATAACTCAGAATGACGTTGTGAAATTGACAGCAAATATATTTTTAAGTCTGATATTTTTGTGCAACTAAGGGGATGTTTATTCCTCTAAAAAGCTACAGTGAGGATCTTTATCGACGTTGAATTATTTCTGCTTCACATCAAAAACTCTTTTATCTATATGCTATTGTTCTGATGGAAAGAACCATATATTAGGGGGGTAGTCTCCCCTTCTTTCAGCTCTCTCAGCTGTCTTCTTTCGGATATTACCAAAGAGTAATGTCTGTGATACCTTTGGTTAACATGAGATCCAAAGACATTACACACATTTCTTTCTCTTACAGAATGGGAAAGACTGTTTCTTTACATATGACAGCCTATCATTTCATATTAACATCCTCAAGAGGTTGCAACATTTTCAGGGAGACAAATCTACATGAGTCTCTGTGAGCATACGAGCCGATAATCTCAATGAAGCTGTTATATTTCCTCCTATTGTCTTCCAGTCAGCCATTGTTTTTCCTCAGCCTTCTGTCACATTATGTTTTTGTTATTGGGACTGATCCCATAGAGATTAAAATGTTCACCTATTAACCAGATGGTAGCAATTAGTTTTCTAGCTCATATTTGTTATATTTACTTAACTTTTCAAATGTAAGACCTGTTTACTATTTATCAGTAACTTTGCCTATAACATCATATGACTTAGAAAATTTTCTTTGTATTTTAATAAAAATATATTACTTTATATATAGGATTGAGAAGGAAAATAAGGAATTTATTCCCTAAAGTTAAATCTTCAGTTAGCACTAGGAAAAGCAGTACATAAACTCGTCTTCCACATCACTTCAAGTCTTCACAGCCAACCTAAATTCATCATTTCTATTAATAGCTTAATGAACAATGCAAAATCTGGGCTCCAAAAAGAATTCAGGACTCATCACATCATCTTCCTGATTCCAGAAAGTCCTACATCTTTCTCAGAAGAATGTTGATTTCTTTTTAGCCATAAAACTTGGGATTTACCTAATATGATCACACTACTCTATAAATTTTATTCACGTGCTACACTTTATTTCAATCTATTTTCTATGGTAAAAATATGTGCATTGTTAAAAAAAAAACTACTAAACCTGGAAACAGCATTAAAAATTGTATTGATTCAGTACTCACCAATAGTATATAAGATTAGCTTAGAACATCTTGTGATACAAAATGCAAGGAAGCTCTCCAAAACTATCAGAGTTGTGTCAAAAGACTCAGGAACCAAAGTGATGAAGATCACTTTAAGCAAAAATGAGGCAATTTGGATATCAATAAGAATAATAACCACAAAAGACTTAAATATATAATATATTTTAAACCCATGAATTCTTATTAATACCTAAAATTATAAACTACCAAAACTAAAACAGTAAGAAATAGAAAGCTTGACCAGACTGATAGCCAGCAAAGAAATTGAATCAGTGATATTTAAATATATATAAATATCTGGTTGCCTTTGAAGAATACTAGGAGCTGAATTATTATTTTGAAATTGGTAAGTAAAGGAAAATAAACAAGCATTTTCCTACCCCTCCTTTATGATCTATACTCAAGATAATAATTAGTTAAAACAGCTTTTCCTTTTTTTTGGAAAACCTCATTTGTCCAGCTGACAAATGACAAATGATGAAGGAATATAGATTCAGAATTACGACCATCTTTTAACACATAGTGAATTAATGAATCAAGGTAAAAATCATTAACTGCTGCTAAAATGCAAAAGCTACCTGTCTCTAAATAGGAATATTTAATATCATCTATGGAGTATTCCTGCCAAAAAATGAACATGAATCTTGCCAAACTTCTAGATCTAGCTACCAATTTATAAAGAATATGTGGCAGAGTAATATGCTAAATATCAGAGTGTTGCAATCATCAAATTGAAGCTCTATGTATGTTATTAAAGACTTAAGAAGTATCTTAACCAATTGGGGGATAAGGACCTCATTTTTATCTTGATTCAAATGAACTGTGGGAAAAAATAGATGTTAACCTATAAACCTGCCTGCATATGATAATGATATTGTGGTTATTTCACAATACAAACTGAAATATGTACAGATGAAATTACATGATGGCAGGTATTTCTTTCAAAATAATTGTGAAGGACAAAGGGATATAGATAATTACAGAATTCCTTATACATTTGTCATTAACAAAGCTGAGTTAAGAGTCCTTGGGGATCTTCATACTATTCTATTTTTTATTTAAAACATTTCATTATGAAAATTGAAAATAATTTATTTTTATTTCAAATTGGGAAGTTGAACCATAAACTGAACTTAAAGGGAATTTGTGGGGTTTTTTTTGACAAAACAACAATAATTGTTTCTTCTGCCCAGTCAGATACCAAAAACAGGATACACAAGAATTTCTCAAAGAATAATTTAAGCAAGAGAGCACTTTCCATTGTAAAAAAAAAAAATCTATTAATGGTAAAATATCTTTTAAAACCTTCATGGATCACCTATGATTTCCATCCACTACTTATAAATAAATCATTCTATGATATAATTGAAACCCCCTTCCTGTTTTTCATCATCAGTGAAGATAGAACATACAGCTGGCCATCATGATCAATTCAAGAGCTCTCAAAGTGCTTGCAAACAGTTATTAAATCTATCCAGTCTTCTTTCCTGAGTAGGAAAAATAGCTAATTTTCTAAACCTCTTTCACTATCTAGGTCCTACATTTTCACAAATTTTAATCTTTATGCAACTAACTCTTCCTTGTTACCTCCTTAAAAACATTATATCTATGAATGATCTTCCATATGCTATCCACATCTTGTCATATAACATTGCAATTCCTTTCTTTTAAGCAGAAATTATTTTTTGTTTTTATTTAATTATGAAGTTTACCACATATTAAAATTTCAAGTGGTGATGTTCCTGATATTCTGTCTCATCTTTCAATATATGTTACAAGAAATTTATATATAAATAATGATTTGTAAATGGGTTTAATTGAGTGATATTTCTTTTTTTTTTTTTTTTTTTAGCCATTCACATATTCGTTTATTTAAATGTTTGATGAGAACTGATTTCAACCACTATTCCAGGCACTGGTTAGTGGATAAAACAAAAGCTTTTGTCTTTTTTTTTTTTCAGGGATATATGTTTAAATAAAGCTTAAATAAAGTTAAAAAAAATAATTGAGTGATATTTCTATACCTAACATTGGCAGTTCATCTTGTTAAAAAATAGGAAGGTGATATATTAAATTAATAAGAAGGCATTTTAAAAAATGGTTGAGTTTTCAATGAATTCATTCTATGTGACAAAAGTAACTCACAGTTGGTGTGGATTTTCTCTTATTAAAACTCTCAGAATTAATGTTTTGTAACCTATGAAGCCTAAAAACATTACATCCATTAAGAAGCTAAATAGCTCAAGTGGTGCAATATCAGACTTGATTAATTTAGTGCCATCAGAAGACAATGAATAATATTAAATCATCTAGGAACAACCAGAAGTAACTCACAATCCATAATACAGTCTGAATCATGATTTAAAGAGATTGCTGTCCCATGCTTAGTAATCCATATTCTTAGATTTGTTTTTTCAGTAATAGTAACAGATCTCTTAGGATCCTAACTTGATCTGTGTCTTCCTCAAAACTAAGACATTTGTGTTAATTCTGGTTAGTTTAAAATTAACAGATCATTTTAAAAATCACTGAAAATACATGTTACAACTATGGATGTGAAATTAACCTCTTCAAATCTAACACAAATTCATTTCTTGTTCTCTTGGTACCACATTCTAATTAAGGGAAACAATATTACCTGAGATAATTACTCTTTCCTTTCCACACAAACCAGCACAAAATTATCTTCATAAATACCCCCATCCCTTAATCAGGCTATAAACTTGCATGAACAGTGGGACTTCTTTAATATTTTGGTTTACTTCAAGTTATTATTAAGTAGTAATTGTTCTACTCTAGTATCTATACTGTATTAGGATATTTGAATTATAGCAGAAACATTTCTTTTTACCAAATTACTCAGAACAAAGAAAGCTTGAGATACACAGTTGTTCATCTACAAATTGGAAAATTAAAAAAAAGAGAGAAAATTAACAATTCCTCCTGAATCATATATTTTAAATGCATTTTAAAGTAACTCGAGAATATTACAAGGTCTAAAATTAAGTTCTAAACTCTATAAATCTCAGGCTTTGGGCTAAAATAAAGAATAGCTAGACTATGTTTTGCTGGATTACATTACCACTTCAAATGCTTAATTGTTGCAAAACTAGTTATAGTTGTATAACCTATTTGTGAGCTGACAATCACCCTGAATCTCTTCCAAAGTACTTCACATTTTCATCTTGAGCTAGTGTTAATAATACTGTGAGAGAGTTATAGAAAAGTCATCAGCCTAAAGACAGGTAAGTCTAACTGTTTTAATTTGTATATTAGTGGATAGAATTAAAAATGATTACTGCAAATAGGTATATTTCATTCAGATCATTTCTTTCTTTTCAAAAATGTTTTCTTTGTTTCGTTTAAAATTCACTGCCCTTATTCATCTTTCAGGCACAGAAATTAATATTTATGATCACTAAATCATGGCAGCATGCCTAGGCAGATTAGATTAACATACATTTCCCTCATTGACTTTCTCAGGAACATCTGAAAAGAAATTTATAATTTGGAAGTATTTTTATTCTATGCATGATTTCTTCTTGGAACTGGAATCAAAGAGCCTTTCCCTTCAGGGAACAAATAGTATAGTGTAAAAGTAAAATCAAGACATAAAGATATAAAGCATTAGTTCTAGTTTTACTTACAGTCTATAGAAATGTGTTGTTTTACCTTATTGACACTGAACCAATAAATAAGAGACACATTTTGATTAAAGTCTTGGTTCAAATTTAGTACATAAGGTGATATTTAATGCATTAAAATAGGTAAACCCATTACTCTATAGTTTCAAATGTATTAAAGATCTATCTACCTACTGTCTTTGAAGTAATAATACACTTTTTTAAAAATTTTATTTATTTATTTGACAGAGAGAGACACAGCAACAGAGAGAACACAAGCAGGGGGCATGGGAGAGGGAGAAGCAGGCTTCCTGCTGAGCAGGGAGCCCGATTCAGGGCTCGATCTCAGGACCCTGGGATCATGACCTGAGCCGAATGCAGATGCTTAATGACTGAGCCATCCAAGCACCTCAATAATAAAATGCTTTTAGGAAGAGCATTGGTTCACCAAGAAGTCGCAGGCTGCTGCAATATGGCTTGGATAAAGAGAAGACATGATTCTAAAACATCACAGGCACCAAGTGAACATTTTCAGCACTGCTTTCATGGGTAAACCTGAACTAGAGAGGATGAACTCTACAAAAACCAAGATATATCCATGTCCTGCCTTGTTTATAATTGGGACATGGACTCCTGGACTTGTTGCTCAGCATTTTGATGGATGGTGGGAAGGAGGAAGGGTTTAAAGGGTAGTCTTAGGAGCAGTGCAATAAATAAGCATAGAAAATTTATTTTTTTCATCCAACGGATATTTGGGGCAGAAAGTTATGAGCCATTTTCAAGCTTTGGTCCCATGCTGCTCAAAAGAACATCAATTAATATATTTATAAATTAATGTTTAATAATATAGGGGCACCTGGGTGACTCAACGGGTTAAGTGTCTGCCTTTAGTTCAGGTCATAATCCCCTGATCCTGGAATTAAGACCCACATTAGGTTCCCTGCTCAACAGAGAGCCTATTTCTCCTTGTCCTTCTGTCCCTCCCTATGGCTTGTGTGCTTTCTATCTCTCTCTTCCTCTCTCCCTCAAATGGATAATAAATAAAATATTTTTAAAAAGCCATTATGTTTTATTCTACACTCAGAAAATATTATTAAAAATTGGGGGAAAAAAACCTGAATGCCAACAGATTGGACAACCTAGAAAAAATGGATAAATTCCTAAAAACGTATAAACTACCAAAACTTTAATAGGTAGAAATAGAAAATTTGAACAGACCAATAATCAGCAAAGAAACTGAGTCAGTAATCAAGAAACTCCCAACAAACCAAAGTCCAGGACCACATGGCTCTTCACCTAGATTTCATAGGTGAAATCTACCAAACATTTAAAGAATAGTTAATATCTAATCTTCTGAAACTATTCAAAAAATAGAAAAGGAAGGAAAACTTCCAAAGTCATTTTATGAGGCCAGAATTACCCTGATACCAAAACCAGATAAAGACATAACTAAAAACAGAACTAGGGACAATATTCCTAATGAATATTCTCAATAAAATACTATAAAACTGAATTCATTTATACATTTTTTAAAAGATTTTATTTATCTATTTGTCAGAGAGAGAGGGCAGGAGCGAGCACAGGCAGACAGAGTGGCAGGCAGAGGCAGAGGGAGAAGCAGGCTCCGCGCTGAGCAAGGAGCCCGATGTGGGACTCGATCCCAGGATGCTGGGATCATGACCTGAGCCGAAGGCAGCCGCTTAACCAACTGAGCCACCCAGGCATCCCTTCATTTATACATTTTTAAAAGATCACTCACCACAATCAAGTAGGATTTATTTCTGAGTTGCAAGGGTGGCTCAATATTCACAAATCAATCAATATAATATATCACATCATAAAAGAAAGGATAAGAACCATTTGATCAATTCAAAATATGCAGGAAAAAAAATTTGAAAAAGTACAATATCCAGACATGATAACAACCCTGAACAAAGTAGATTTAGAGGGAATATATCTCAACATAATAAAGGCCATCTATGAAAAACCCACAGCGAACATTATCTTTAATGGGGAAAAACTGAAACATTTTCCCCTAACGTCAGGAACAAGATACGCATGTCTACTCTCACCACTTTTATTCAACATTGTACTGGAGTCCTAGTCACAGGAATCAGACAACAAAAAGAGATACTAAATTGGTAAGAAGTAAAACTTTCACTATTTGTAGATGACATGATACTGTATATAGAAAACTAAAAGGACTGCATCAGAAAACTGCTTGAACTCATACATGAATTCAGTAAAGTTGCAGGATACAAAATCAATGTACAGAAATCTCTTGCATTTCTATACACCAATAACAAAGCAGCAGAAAGAGAAACTAAAAAAAAAAAATCTCATTTATAGTTGCACCCAAAATAATAAGATACCTAGGAATAAACCTAATCAAAGTGGTGAAAGACCTGTAAACTATAAAACACTGATGAAAGGAATTGAAGATGACGGAAAAAAATAGAGACATTCCATGCTCATGGATTGGAAGAACAAATATTGCTAAAATGTTTATACTATCCAAAGCAATCTATACACTTAATGCAATCCTTACTAAAATACCAAGAGCATTCTTCACAAAACTAGAACAAATAATCATAAATTTGTATGGAAACACAAAAGATCCCAAATAGCAAAAGCAATCTTGAAAAAGAAATACAAAGCTGGAGGCATCACAATTCCGGACTTCAAGTTATATTACAAAGTTCAAGTGATCAAAACAGTATGGTCCTGGCACAAAACAGACACATAGATCAATGGAACAGAACAGAAAATCCAGAAATAAGTTCACAATTATATAGTCAATTAGTCTTCGACAAAGCAGGAAAGAATATCCAATGGGAAAAAGACAGTCTCTTCAACAAATGGTGCTGGAAAGACTAGACAGCAACATAGAAAAGAATGAAACTGGACCAGTTTTTCACACCCTACACAAAAACAAATTCAAAATGGATTAAAGATAAAAATGTAAGAACTGAAACCATACATATCCTAGAATTTGGATAGGCAGTAATTTCTTTGACCTTGGCCATAGCAACTTCTTTCTAGATGTGTCTCCTGAGTCAAGGGAAACAAAATCAAAAATAAACTATTGGGACTACATCAAAATAAAAAGTTTCTGCATGATGAAGGAATCAATCAACAAAACTAAAAGGCAACCTACAGAATGGGAGAAGATATTTACAAATGATACATCTGATAAAAGATTAGTATCCATTTTAGCCATTCTGACTGGTGTGAGGTGGTATCTCATTGTGGTTTTGATTTGTATTTCCCTGATGCCCAGTGATATGGAGCACTTTTTCATGTGTCTGTTGGCCATCTGGATGTCTTCTTTGCAGAAATGTCTGTTCATGTCCTCTGCCCATTTCTTGATTGGATTATTTGTTCTTTGGGTGTTGAGTTTGCTAAGCTCTTTGTAGATTTTAGATACTAGCCCTTTATCTGATATGTCATTTGCAAATATCTTTTCCCACTCTGTCAGTTGTCTTTTGGTTTTGTTGACTGTTTCCTTTGCTGTGCAAAAGCTTTTGATCTTGATGAAGTCCCAATAGTTCAAACGTAGTGATCCAAAGGGGCACGTGTACCCGAATGTTTATAGCAGCAATGTCCACAATAGCCAAGTTATGGAAAGAACCTAGATGTCCATCAACAGATGAATGGATAAAGAAGATGTGGTATATATATACGATGGAATACTATGTAGCCATCAAAAGAAATGAAATCTTACCATTTGCGACGACATGGATGGAACTAGAGCGTATTATGCTTAGCGAAATAAGTCAACTGGAGAAAGACAACTACCACATGATCTCCCTGATATGAGGAAGTGGAGATGCAACGGGGGTGGGAGTTAAGGTGGTAGGAAAAGTAAAAATGAAAGAAGATGGGATCGGGAGGGAGAAAAACCAAAAGAGACTCTTAATGTCATAAAACAAACTGAGGGGGGTGGGGGGAAGAGGGGTTGGGTGAGGGTGGTGGGGTTACATCATATGTTTAAATAAAGCTTAAATAAAGTAAAAAAAAAAATTTTTAACAACAACAACAAAAAAAGATTAGTATCCAAAATACATAAAGAACTTATAAAACTCAACATCCAAAAAAAAACAAATAATCCAATTAAAAATGTGCAGAAGACAAACAGACATTTCTCCAATGAACACATTCAGGTAGCCAATAGACACATGACTAGATCCTCATCATCACTGATCACCAGGGAAATGAAAATCAAAATTACAATGAGATATCACCTCACACCTGTCAGAATGACTAAAATCAATAACACAAGGAACAACAAGTGTTGGAAAGGATGTTGGCAAAAAAGGAACCCTCACAAATTGTTGGGAATACAAACTGGTAGCCACTGTAGAAAACTGGAGGAAGGTTCTTAGAAAAGTTAAAAACAGCCTTATGATCTGGCAATTGTACTGCTGTGTATTTATCCAAATAATAATAAAAAAATTAATGTAAAGGGATACATGCACCCTTACGTTTATAGCAGCATTATTTGCAACAACCAAGACATGGACCCATGGGGTCTATCAATTGATGAACTGATAAAGAAGATGTGCTATATATACACAAACAATGAAGTCTTGCCATTTGCGACAATGCAGATGGAGCTGGAGAGTATAATGCTAAGCAAAATAAGTCATTCGGATAAAGACAAATACCGTATGATTTCAGTCACATGTGGAATTTAAGAAAACAAAACAAGCAAAGGGAAAAAAACTAAGAGAAAGAGAGAGAGAGAGACAAAGCAAGAATCAAACTCTTAACTATGGGGAAGATGGCTACCAGGGGGTAAGTGACTGGGAGGATGAGTGAAATAGGTGACAGGGATTAAGGATAGCATTTGTTGTGATGAGCACTGGGTGTTGTATGGAAGTGTTGAATCACTTTGTACACCTGAAACTAATATAACAATATGTGTTAACTAACTGAAATTAAATATTTTTAAGTTGAAAAAAAAAAAAACCTATAATCCAGGAAGTAGAGAGAGTGCCACATCAAGGACAGACCAAATTGTTTAAAATTAAAGCATGTAGAGACACACTGAGATGAAATCATGGAATCTATTTTTAAAGCGTGCATAGCAGGAATAAAGGGAACAAAGATGCATGCTCATAATCACATAACACTAAATAAGGAGGTGCTTCCTTGAAGGGTATCAGGTTAATGGCTGAAGGAAAGAAAGCCAGCCATACAATAAATGCACGAATGAAATTTTCAAAATGTAATATGATGGCAAAGCTATAAAAACTAATACAGCAATAAGAAAAACACTGGATAGCAAAATCCCATTCCTTAATCCAAGTAAAACATTATGTAAAAATGAAGTCTTTTGCTATTTTGGGTCTTATACACTTACCTCTGAAAAGTTTCAGGTTCAGTGTAAACCTGTTCATATTAAAACAGGAGCAACCATTTTATAATACCTTGGAAATGTGTCCATAAGGCCATTTTTGGCTTTAATATATAATATTTCGCTTTAACATATAATACTGTGTCTCTAATATTCTTCTCTCAAAATATGAGCTTAAACTCAAATCAATTTGTAAAATTTAATGATGAGATTCTCTCATCACTTCAGTTTCATTTAATATTTCCAAATTATGTATTAATAAAATCACTTCAAAATGTTTCCTGTTCTTTTCACAAGTTCATGAATTCATCCTTCTTCACCTGATCGTCTCCCAGAGCTTGTCCTCAGTATCTCTCTTCAAACACTAGAGTTTCTCTTTTTCTGTTTATGGCCTCTGTTGTCTATATGACTTTTCTCAAAAGTGAGGGTTCACCTAGAGGGAGTCACAGTGAGGGTGAAGTATACCCCCACAGAAAAATGCCACCTTCAACTTTGTTAAACAGAATTCATCTTCTGATTCTTCAATTTAGCCAGTGAGATTCAGGTTCTCAAATCATCTCAAATTTAAAATACACAGATGCTTAACTCTTACTAATACTATTTATTCAAGGGGCACCTGAGTGGCTCAGTGGTTTAAAGCATCTGCCTTCGGCTCAGGTCATGATCCCAGGGTCCTGGAATGTAGCCCCGAATGGGGCTCTCTGCTTAACAAGGAGCCTGCTTCTCTCTCTCTCTCTCTCTCTCTCTCTCTCTCTGCCTACCTCTCTGCCTACTTGTGATCTCTGTCAAACAAATAAATAAAAATCTTAAAAAAATACTATTTGTTCAATATCAGCTCTGTTCCAGCATCATCTTAAGTACTGTGTGTACAGTAAGGAACTGGACCCCCAGTGTAATGGGTATTGTCAGGACATTGCCTTCCTGGGCTTTACACAAATAAAGACAAAATGCTAGACCTATGTGTCTAAAGCTGTTCCTGGAGCATAGTAGGAGCTCAATAGCAGTTCTTGAGTAAAAGGACAAATATGAATATTAATTATAAATTGTGATAAGCCCTACATAGGAAAAGAGGAGACTTCTTCGTGAGAGAACAGAAATGAAGCTCTGTGGAAATGCTCTGTAAGCTAAACTGTGAAGGGGGAGAAAGAACCAGAGGCGTGTACAGAGATTTGAGGTGAAAGAGTTTGGTTTGGTGTATCTGGACACTGTGAAATAAGATTAGTTAGATGGATTTAACTTAGTAAGAGAGTAGGACAGTAGCATAAATTGGCAGGAACCAGACTTGAGAGCCATGTTAGGGATTTTCAATTTTATCTTCACTTTAATGGGAAGTTGTTTTTTGTTTTTTTTTAAGATTCTATTTATTTGAGAGAGAGTGAATGAGAGAGAGAGCAAGAGAGTGCACGAGAGGAGATAGGGTCCGAGGGAGAAGCTGCCTCCCCACTAAGCAGGGAGCCCAACATGGGACTCAATCCTGGGACTCTAGGATCATGACCTGAGCCGAAGGCAGTCACTTAGCCAAATGAGTCACCCAGGCATCCCAAAGAGAAACAAGTGTGGAAATGGAGAGGGAAGAGAAGGAACATGTGGTGGTGGCCTGGCCTGGAGCAAAGACAATGAAAAAGAGCGTCCAGATATAAAATATATTTGCCTGGTAGAAATCACTGCCAACAGGGCAGTAATGCTCTGTTGAGCAAGGTGAAAGAAACATTCAGAATACTCACAGATTGTAGGCTAGGCTTATTAATGCAACAGAGTTCTGAAGGAGTTAGCAAAGAGCAGGAGGAAAACCTATGAATAAGGTCAGTTTTATAAGCCTTTTATCACATTAATAAGAAGTATGCTTCGGAATAATCCAGCACATTACAATCCATATTTTCTTTAAGTGGTTCTGTTTTAATTTTTCATTTCTCATAGGAACACCAAAGCTCTCCCTTCACAAAGGAGGGGGGAGAAGTTGTTGACACAGCAACTTTTTTTTAGCTTGTAGAGTGCTGACAGGATTTTCCACCAAGTTCTCCTTCCCAGGACTGGGAGGACAGGGCAGAGAATGAGACACCTAGCATGAGCACTCCAAATGGGATTGCTGCAGCAAATGACTACAGACTAATCAATGGCGAATTGACTGACGGCTGGCTCTCTTCTTGTCTGCCCTTGTGGGTTAACAAGGTGCCCCTATCTTGGTTGAATCAGGCTTCTGGGTTTCATTTGAACCTTTAAATACTCCAGGAAGCAAGCTACTAAAGGAAGCCCAGTCTGGTATTTAGGTACTCGTACAATAGTGGTTCTTAATCCTTTTGAGTTTTATTATGGGTACTGTCTTTAGAAAAATACATATGCAAACATGGGCACAAAATGTTCCTTCAGCTTTAGAAAGTACACCCACTGAAGCCAAATCATGGACCCAGGGATAGTTAAGAACATTTGATATTCCAAAGAAAATGGAAACACTCATTTGAAAAGATATATGTACCCCTATGTATATTGCAGATTTATTTACAGTAACCAAGATATGGAAACAGCCCAAGTCTTGACTAATAGATGAATGGATAAGTAATATGTGGTATATATACAATGGACTATCACTCCGCCATAAAAAAGGATGAGATCCTGCCACTTGTTACAACATGGATGGATCTAGAGGTTATTATGACAGGACAGAGACAGAAGGAGAAAGTGAGACAGAATGAGAAAGAACAATACCATATGATTTCACCCATATGTGAAACCTAAAAAACAAAACAAATGAATAAACAAACAGAATCAGACTCTATTTTAAAAAAGCAGAACCAGACCTATACATATAGAAGATAAACTATAAAATACAGAAAACAAAGAATACAGAGAACAAACTGCTGGCTGCCAGAAGGGAGAAGGGTGAGATATTGGGCAAAATGGGTGAAGGGGAGTAGGACTTACAGGCTTCCAGTTATGATATGAATAGATCTTGGGAATGAAAGAATGTAGTCAGTAGTATTGTCACAGTGTTGTATGGTGGCAGACGGGAGCTACATTTGTGGTGAGCAAAGCACAAGGTACAGAGTTGTTGAAATCACTATGTTGTACACCTGAAACTACTGTAACATTGTGTATCGACTATACTCAAATCAATCAATCAATAAATAAGATTTTAAAAAGGAACATCTGCGATTCTATGACACATACATCAAGCAGGTCTGTTAATACCAAACTTCACAACAAAAGATGTGGGAAACACAAAGGAAGTAACTCCCCCTGAAAATACAACTTTAGCATAATGAGCCAAGATTCTACCCAATTAGTATGATAATCAATAACATTTCATCATAAACCTAGAATTACGAAAATGCGTGGGTCTGGTGTCAGAAGATCTGGGTCAAAAAATGGAGCAAGTCCTTTACCTTCTCTGAGATTCAGGGATGTCATTTTAAAGCAAGGTTAATAACAGTCATACCTTCCTTATAAAACTTCTTCATGAAAAAATATTTAATTGTTACAAATTTCTCTAGAAGTCCTTATTTACATATCTATTCAGTTTCACTTTGACCAACTTTCAAGGTAGTCACTTCAGTGACCTTCGACTAATAATGTCTTAACTCTGAATCTCAGAAGGTTCTATTTACATTACAATTGAACATCTGGGTATTGGGTTGACAGAATCTTTATTTTTAAAATGAACATTCACAACTTTTTTCAAAACTCTAAATACATTTCCCAATTTTCAAATCATATTATTCATTTACACAGAAAAATCAAACCAAGTGACCCCTGGACTTTAACACACCTGTGTTGCTCCATAACATCTCATATAAGTGTCAGGTGTAGGCATTTAATTTGACCCATTACAAAGACATAGGGATATTGTCACTTACCTCTGTCACTGTCATAGAGATATGCAAACTTGTCCCATTGATAGTATTCAATCAAGCTAAGAAGTGCTCCTTTGAGGTCAGGTCTCATCTGAATGACAAATGGATGTGTGCCATCTGTTGGGAAGCTGGGAGTGATGAAGGAGACATGGAGCGTTCCACAAAATGATGTGATGGTATTTACAGACTTCTTGTCATAAAATCCAAAAATAGCATAGACTCCTCTTGAAAACTGGGAGCAGACTGAATAGGAAAAATAGAAAGGATAAATCACTGAAATTGTCATACCATAATATAGATTTGCTTAAAACTTAATGCTCTTTTATATGGAACATAAAATAATCAAAATGGAAAAATACAGAATTTAAATCAATGATCCATCTTGTCTGAGCACTTACTTACTTAGCTCTCTTTTTGAGGAATTCAAAGAATTATAAAGCATTAAAAAATAATTTTGGCTACAAGAAAATAAGTACATTACTTTTTTTAACAAACCATATAAGTGGAAAAGTATTTTAGGATAGCCACATTGAAAAAAAAAATGTAGGTAGGGGCTCCTGGGTGGCTCAGTGTCGCTGAGTTACCAACTCTTGGTTTTGGCAGAAGTCATGATCTCAGGGTCTTGAGATGGAGCTCCAGTGTGGTCTCCATGTTCAGTGGGAGGTCTGCTGGAGGATTCTCTCCTTCTTTCCCTCCCCACACTCATACATGTATGCTCTGTCTCTCTTTCAAATAAATAAATCAATCAATCTCTTAAACAAAAGTGTAAGTAACAATCATTAATTATATGAAGAACAAACTACAGTTACCCAGCATTTATACACATTCATAACATCTCATTCTCTCTAATATCTGATTCTTTAAAAGGATTTATTGTGTTAATGATGCTTCATACTAGAAGGTCAGAGGGCTTATGAAGAGTTCTAATGCTGACCTTAGTTCAAAGTTCTTAAAGAGAAACCAGATGCAACACTCACAATATACACAAAGAAACATATCACCAGAAAGAGACCTCTAACCTTGGATCTCTCAGTCAAGTAGCAATTAAATGGAGTTTAGAAACCCAAATTTTAATCTTTCTCATGGGCTTCACTTACCCATACTAAACAAAGAACATTACCAAATATTCTGATTTAGGACCATAATCCCTAAAAAAAGGTAATATTTTATTTGAAAGTCCCTATCACTCCAAAATCTCTTACCCTCTAATGGTATACACTAAATGGCATATGACAATACCTTCTCCTATCTTCTCCCCCACAGTCAATCACTAATTGTTGTTTATCCTAATACCTAAATATACTCAAGTGTGGTCCACTTGTTTGTATCTCCATCCCAATCATCCAAGTTCATTAACAACCTATTCTTACATTGTACTTGCCTTGTGACTGGCATAATCTATGGCACATTAACTCATTTATTTCTCATGAAAACCGTTGAAGCAGGAACTATCCAAATAGGGATTTTGATAGGAAAATTGAAACACAAGATTCAGTGATATGCCCAAAGTCACACAGCTAGTAAGTGAAAGATGCTGTGTTCAAACGTTGGCATCTGGATTCAAAGTCCATGCTTTTAATTAATGGGTAATACTGTTTTCCCACATGGATTATTGGAATTCCTGCCCAAATTTCTTCCTTCATCCAATATTCCCCTTTTGTTCAGTTCTCTACAATAAAGCCAGAATAATTTTTTGAAACACAAATCTGAAAATATCTGAGAAATAATAGTTACTTTGTCCAAGACTGATTGCCATGCCACAATGCTTAAGACCACCAATTCAGGTCAACCACATAGCTTTAACTGATTAAATAGCTGATTTTTTTTTAATCTTAAGGGTCATTTCAATCCAAGGAAATGAAAATAAGCTATCCAGTAACATAATCTAACAATCCAGAGCATAATGCCAAGCATCCTTTTAAATTAATTAATCCCATTTAAAGGATAAAACTAATGCAATTTCATTTCATTCTATTTCCTTTAAAAAATAGAATATCTGTAGAAAAATAGATTTGCTTCATGAATAAGAGCATTGCTACAATACATACAGATTCTAATAACTAATTCCAGACAATCAATAAATAATAGGCAATAATTTTTAGCAAGTATTAAATGACATGCAAGGAAAGGAAAGCAAGATTGACTATTTCTTTGAGTGGTTTTTATTTATCAAATATCCCCATTTTCCTTTATATATTTACTAATCTTCAACCCACTTCTTTCTAACATAAGTTTGCTAGGATTTCTAGGTTTTATCTGTGTAATGTACCAATTGGCATCTTCCTCCTTTGTTACCAGTCTTCTTCAGGGTAGTCTAATATATCTCAGGAAACTAAATATATTCCTTTACATTCATTTCAAACTTGAACATAAAAAAGAGATGAGGTTTCTGCTCTTTACTTATGTTCATATTTTGGTCCTTGTCTGAGTAGAGAAGTTGAAAATAACTTTAATGTGTTGGCCTGGACTCATTCTTCACATAAATGAAAAAAAAAAAAAAACCCTTCATTGTTAAAACCCTTCCAGGCAAATTCTGTGATGATTTCTTATTTTATATATGGATATATGTGTACTGACATGTACATCTTAAATCTCAAGTTTGTTCAGGAATTGATGATTCCACATGACATATAAAAAGGGGAAATTGCTATAAAATTATCTCTGGGTCTATTTTATTCCATTTTCCAGTGAAGTGTTGGCATGTCATCTAAATACTATAGGAATATCAGGCGATATGATTTATTAATAAGACCTCTTCTCATCGTAAGTGAAATAGCTTCTGTGATGGGAACAGCAGCCATGGCATCAGCAGAGTGCTTGATAAAGTATGCTCCTGTTTGAATGCATAGGCAATCTAAATAAGGAGCCATACCTTTCATTTTCCATTTGTTTTATTTATTTTTTATTTTTCCTTTTTTTTTTCCATTTGTTTTAGACTCTGAAGTGAGTTGTCAAGGGGCCTCCTGGTTATTGTGGCCATCTGGAAACACTTGGCTTTGGCCCAACAACAGGCACAAGCTATACAAGACTTCACAAGAAATTATAATTCACCTGATTCCAAAGGCACTTTTTTTTCAGGCAATTCAGCTAATTCTCCAATGAGCATCATGTTGTAACAATGGCTTTTCTTTGCTGCCTATCCCTGGTCTTTCCAAACGCTCTTCCCTTATCTTTTATCTTTTCATGATAGATATTCAATTGTCTATTTGTCTACATCTTCTTTTTTTCTAAATATTTCTCTCTTAATGTCCTTTTTCTATATACAATTAACAGTCATTTCATCAATACTGCTCACCTCCCTCTCTTTACCTTAAGTCAGTCCCTGTCTCTTTCCCCAAACATGATGAGGAGATCATTGAGATTTACAACCAGGAATCAATCGGAATGCTGACCTGAGCTGAGGTATTTTGCTTAACCAGTTTGCAGTGATCATCTCAAGATAAAACAAAACAAAATAAAAACAAAAAATCTAGTGCTACACTTGTAACATTCCATCCCCCAAATACCCGAGTATTTTTGCATTCTAACACTGATGCTTTTCCCATTATACCACAAATACTTGGCCCTGTTGATATAACACACAAGAATCTTAGGTGCACTGCCTTGAAATTACTCCTCACTTGATTAGAAATTAAATTTCTCATTGTGATCTTAACTTTATTTCCCAGCTATCCCTCCAAATTTTAAAGCCATTTCCCTAACTTATATCCATCTTCAAAGACAGAAGATTTACTATCACTGAGAATGTCCAAATAATGTGTCACAAGCAGTGGAATAATTCCAAAAGTAGCTTTCTAAAATTAGTTAGATAATAACAGCACCCTATATATATTCATTCTTTTCCTACATCATCTTCAGAAGCAGAGGAAGGAACAGGAAAGATCAGTTTCACCTCTAGTTCCATGGCCCATACAATAGCCTTATGAAACACTATTACAACTTTCTGAATGATTATGCTGATTAGTATTAGAATTTCATTCATGTCTTAAGACTCAAAACTGATTGCAAAAGGAAGGTAAAGGTGCTCTTACTGAGTTCTACTTTAATAAGATATTTAATATCAACTTTGAGAAGCTCAGCAAAGGGAAGTCCTTTTAAAAGACACTTTAGGTCAAAACAGCAGAAATTATCATCTCCTGGGTGTAAGTAACTTGCTGGTTATTCCACTTTTTATTATAGCCCAGATGATATAAGCCAATAACAATGCTGATGGTGCATCCACCTCCCATCATTCTGTCTCATTGGTGCTGCTAATGTAGCATACTCAATAGAGTCTGGAGAACTTTGCATGGTTATTTAATAGAAAGGCGGAAAAAGAACAGGGCACGATTTATTTTTTGTTTTACATTTTTTATACAAAATTGCCATTCACTTCAATGAAACAGCATCGGCTGCTTCATAAGTAGGAATGGTGACAGCCCCTTTGCAGCTTGTGCAAAGTCTGATAAAAGCTGCATCACCAAGCAATCCTGACTTGAAAATCTGGAGCCCGCTGAAAATATCTCTTCTCTCATCACTAAACTTCTGACATTAACCTCTTGCAAATTTTGACCCTGAATTTACTATTGAAACTTCCCTATCATTTGTCAGTAATGATCTCCTACTCACTAAAGCCAATCATCTTTTTCACAGATCAAGCTTTCTTAGCCTCTCTGAATTTATTAATCAAAAACTTGCTTCTTGATCTCTCTCTCTCTCTCTCTCTTTCTCTCTCTACTGTTATTAGGCTTGATCTCCTCCAATCCCTTCTCCACATTGCTGCCAATGTAAAACAATACCCTCTTGGTACTTTTCCTCTCCCTCTAATTACCTTTCACTCACTTACCTTTTTATTTTTCCCCCCATATCCCAAATGAAAAAGGCATTCTCCTAGGGTCTGTTTTCTGACTGTTTTTTCTTCTCGTTTTGTAGCTTATCTCTTCGGGGCCACACTCCTTTTAACAAGGTCAAATTCAACTTTTTATGCATGTTTCCCACAACTTCATTGGCGCCTCAGTTGTCTCCATTTGTCTATTTATTTACTGAACAAATACATACTGTAACCATTCAATGTGATGAGCTTGGTGTTAGGCTTAGAAACTGCCACAGCAAACAGGCTAGATATTGTGCATGTTAGCTGGAATTGCTAGCTTAGCTCCAATCTCTCACCCTCCAATATCACCCACTGGAAAAATGTCTAGTTCCCTAAAACATCCATAAAAACAGGAGGGAAATCCTGAAAATTTTATCCTACAAATCATTTGTTTGTGTTGATTTTTTTTCCCTTTCTGCTTATGGCACCATAACTCTTGTAATCATTGGTCTTCTATATTTCAGAATAATTAATTCATTACTCTTCTTTGTTCTGTTCATGATATTTGTAACTGTCTCTGTTTTATTCTACTTCATTTGTTCCCCTCTCCCTTGTCCCTGTCCCCCTACCCCTGCTTGTGGTCTCTCTCTCTCTCTCTCAAACAAATAAATAAAATCTTAAAAAAGAGAGAGAGAGAGAGAGAAAAGAAAAGAGGGGGCACCTAGGTGGCTCACTCATTAAGCATCTGCCTTTGGCTCAGATCACGATCCCAGGGTCCTGGGATTGGGCCCCACATCAGGCTCACTGCTCAGCAGGGAGTCTCCTCCTCCCTCACCCACTCCCCCTCACTGTATCTCTCTCTCTCTCTGTCAAATAAATGAATAAAATCTTTAAAAAAGAAAAAATGAACTGCAACAGTTTTGGCAACTAGTAAGTTCCATATAAGTCTCTTGTGACCTCCTTACTTATTAATATTACATGTTCTAATCAATGTTGATAATAACTATTTATTAATCATGCATCAGGATTTTATTTGTCTTTTTTTCTTTAGCATAAAATTCACCAATTCTATAAGGCAAGTATTCATGTGTTAAAACCCTTCTTTTCTGAATATGAGGATCCCTCCAGATCTTTTCCTTTCCTTAATCCCCAGCATACTAAATTGTCACCAATACTGCCCCCTTTGACTTCTCAAATCTGTCCTCTCCAGCTCCCATGGCATTGCCTTCATATGGTCCTCAAACATTTATTGGCTGGATTTGCTACTTTCACAAATATCCCCCCTTATCATAAATCTCTTTCTTATCATGGCAGATATAATGCTCCTACTTAAA
Organism: Taxidea taxus jeffersonii; assembly: GCA_003697995.1. Lineage (NCBI taxonomy): Eukaryota > Metazoa > Chordata > Mammalia > Carnivora > Mustelidae > Taxidea > Taxidea taxus. The sequence goes on along the minus strand of ML103500.1, from coordinate 100,993 downwards.
ATCCATCGATGTCTCCCCACTGCTTAGAGAATAATATACGTAACAGTGCTCAGGTGTTACCTGCTCTGTGTGGTCTGAGTTACATGCCTCTCCTACATGTGATTCTAAAGCCCTCTGAATTTTTGCATGTTAGCCTGTGTTATAACTGCTTGGCTTTGCCCTTGAACTCTGAGCTTACTGAGAGCCGAGAATGAAGTGCTGTTATCTCACTACTTGGCACACAGCAGGCACTTGACAAATTTACTTATTAAAATACCAATTCTTCCATGAAAGCTGTCCCACTTACCATCAACTGAATATGATTTTTTGATTATGAGCCCCTCTGTCATGGGAGTACAGTATGAAATACAATATGTTTGAGTGAGCTTGGGTATGTGTGTGGGGAGGAAGGGTCATTTGGGACCTCCTTGAGATCAGAGCTCGGTGTGAGAGCAAAATAAAGAGACCTGTATTGGAAGGCCAGTTTCATCCTTCGTGGGTCATCTGGTAGGTGCAGCCACTGAACTTGAGCCTGTTTTCTTGTCTACTCAGTAAGGATATTAATTCCTCTCCTGCCTAACCTAGAGGAGTGGTTTAAAGTTTAGGCTAGATAATACAGAGAGAAATGTTGGGGAAAACAGAAATCATGAAATGAATGTGCCAATGACAGAAAATCCAACCAGAGCACTTTGTATTCTTTTCAATACCCAATTCAGGAATTTTCACAAGTACACCATTACTTATTTGTTGAACAAATGGGATCCGAACCAACTGGATAACAAAGATATAAAAGAGCTTCCAACAATGAAATTTCGTTTCTGTTGATACTGGGAGAATTATGTCAGGACAGTATTTTCTTTCCTTTTTTTTAAATATTTTATTTATTTATTTGACAGACATAGATCACAATTAGGCAGAGAGACAGGCAGAGAGAGAGGAAGGGAAGCAGGCTCCCCACTGAGCAGGGAGCCTGATGTGGGGCTCGATCCCAGGACCCTGGGATCATGACCCAAGCTGAAGGCAGAGGCTTTAACCCACTGAGCCACCCAGGTGCCCCCAGGACAGTATTTTCATCATTCACTATCATACTGTAAAATAGCTAGTGTTCATTAAAATTACCCATGAAATTTAGTCTCTTAGTTCCCATAATAGGAAAACAAACAAACAAAACCCAAAACATCATAATCATTACTATGAGAAAATAAACCCTGAAATATTTGTAAAATCTTATTTTAAGTTTTCAAAATATATTTGATATGTGGAAAATGTGCACCAAGAGAGGTGAAGTTACTAACCTTTATTTTTATATTTATTTTTATAAATGCAGGGTGCACTTGGAAAGCTAATGAAAGAAGTGAACTTTTTTGTCTTGGACGTATGTCCAATAACACATTTTGTATTTGAAAACATCCTCAGGTAGTCTCACAATCTCAAATGTCTTACATAATTCAATGGAGTTGCTCATGCTTAAGCACTTATCATAAACAACATGTATTCCTTCAAAAAAAGGTGATTGTTGTAACAGACAGCAGATGGACAACTGTTTTCCATGTTAAAGAAACAAACTATATTTTCTTTTCTTCTTGGAAAATCTAGGTAAGTACAATAGCCTGTTCTCACAATGAGATGGAGTAAAACTATCTACTTTCCATTAATGGGGTTATTTTAAAGTTCACACATCTAAAGGGGAGGGCACCTTCTCTCACTGCCAGTGGACAGGAAAGATCTCCCCCTCACGAGCTAGCAGTTAACACCTCTTACAAAACTCTTTATGAAACCTTACAGTTCTGCATCTACTTCGGCTCCACAGGGGCCAGCACAGTTCCTAGCAAAAATATTCACTATAGAGCTTTTGAATGAAACACTAAAGAGTCAAAGAAAATGTGAAGAATACACAGACAGCACAATGACATCTTCTATAAATTGCCTCACTGATGATTTTTCCTATAGCCCTGCCACAAATCTTTACTATGACAAATTCCTTCTTTTTTGCATGTATTTTGATCCCATTTTTCATACAAATATTAAATGGGATGCAGCATCATCACCCAGTAGTAGAAGACAATGAAGTTGTACTAATACAGTTCTTCTTTCCCTCTAACAAACATTTATCCTTCCTGACCTCCCTGTTATGTTTGCTGAGTGAGGTGAAATGTCGTAAGTTTATTGCTATTGCCGGTATTATATGCAGCTTTAAAAAATCTATAGCATTTATTCTGGCTTCATTCATCATTGGGGATAGCAAGCAAGAGTAGTCCTGGCAGTAATAGGCAATAACTGTCGTGTGAATTTTAATGATGGGTTCTGGACACATAAACAAAAGGGAATCACCTCTGTTTATATAAGATACTATTTCACCAAAGAAAGCCCAATTATTCATCCCTTGGACATGTATTTCCTCCTCATAAATACGCAGAGTTCTACTATGCAAATTCTTGCTGGGCTTATGCTTTATGTAAATTCTGGGCCCTGCGTGCCCTGCTGTGATTTGAATGCTGTGGATGAAGAGCGCCAGGCTGAATGTCTGGAGGCCTGGCATCTAATCCCCATTGTGACACCAGCCAGCTGTATGCTTCTGGCAAATTGCAGCTTTCAAATGTCTCCATGCCCTCAGAGGTCCCATCGAGCTCAAACTTGGGCCTGCACGGCCAATATCAAAGAGAGAAATTATACAAAATGTCAGCAGTGCGTATTTATTACTCATTACAAGCTTAACTCCTGTAAAATTGAGTGTGAGATACAATAAGTTTTTGCAGATTGAATTCTGCCATTCTCTATAAGTTTTTATTAGTCTTTCTTCCTTTTATTCTTTCTTCTTTTTATATTTCTTCTCCTTTCTGTTTATCCTGTTCCTTCCTTCAATGTTTTGCCTTTTCTATTTCATGTCTATCTCTCCCTCTTGCCAACCAGAGATAGCCTAGGCTCCACAGCCGTTCTTGATCCTGATGCCTAAAGAAATGTCACATCTCTTATCTGATTGTAATTAGAATGTACAAAATTGAAGGACTATGTTTCTGCCAAATACAGATTCAATGATATTTCAGTACAAATAAAAATGTTAGCTTTTGTGATGTCTTTTTTTTTTTTAAAAGAAACTTTTCAAATAACTAGAAGGTTTCTACTTAAAAGAATTTTCCTTTAGGTAACACATGCAAAAAAAAGGAAAAGACAGAACTTTATTGCTTTACCTGTCTGGAGGCTCTCAAATTAGATCTGACAGCCTTCTTTCTTTTGGATGGTTCAAAGGGTCTCTGAAGTTTTCACAGGACTTTCTTGCTCATCCATTTGTTGGCAAGTGAGAGGGTTTTTACTTATATGCCTCAACATATAACATCTCAACATGAGTGAGATGTTAACTCATAAAGATTCATTAAATGAAGGAAAAATTTTTGAATATCGTATAGCAAACAATTATGTAAATGTACAAAGAAATGTTCTGGACCATTAGCCTACATTCCTAAATCACTAAGTAATTGGAGGAATTAACTTTAGCACAGTGGACTCATTCACACTTGATGCATTGGTTCTGGTAAAATGATGCCCTAGTGTTTGTTAAGGGAACATGATGCTTCGCTCTAACATCATCCAAAGGTTTTGTTTCATTGTTACACTCACTTTGATAAGAGAAGGAAGTGCAGAACTAATGGTGTGAAAGGAGTTTCCTCAAGAAAAGAGTAGTAACTTATTTATGTTTTGGCCCTTACATTTATCTCAGTAACATAAATAAAATGTTTATAACTCAAAAATAACAGGAATAAACTCTTACAGAAATTTAAACCAGTGTGCTCATTAAAAGGCTATAACTCCTCTTCACTCCCTACTTTTCCCAGAAGCAACCCCTATTAACAATCATTTGGCATGTATACTTGCACAGCTGAAGTCCTAGTTAGAATTGATTTTGTTTCTTTTTTCTGATTTTGTTATGTTTTTAATTAAGGAGAGCACAGAACAATTGTCCTGTGACTTCCTTTGACATTTGACAAAGAAATTACCATGTTGATACAGACTTAGCTCATTCTTTTAAACTACTCCCTAGAATTCCCTGGTTTGGATATATCACAGTTTCATCAATATTCCCTAACTAAGATATTTAGATTGTCATGAATTTTTGTTACTATAAACAAGGCTGCAGCAAACATGTTTGTATGTTCACCTTTGTACCCCTGGGCTAACATTTTTGCAGAACAGATTATTAAAAATGGCATTGTTAAAAGCATTTTTCACATAACTAAAACAAATAATACTAAAATTTGTATGGAACTATCAAAGACCCTGAATAGCCAAAGTAACCTTGAGAAAGAATGACAAAGGAGGTATCACAATACCGGATTTGAAGATATACTACAAAGCTGTAGTAATCAAAAAGTATGATACTGGCACAAAAATAGACACATTGATCAATGGAACAGAATAGACAGCCCAGAAATAACCCGACACTTGTATGGTCAATTAATCTATGACAAAGGAGGCAAGAATATACAAAGGAAAAAAAAAAAAGGCCATCTCTTCAATAAATGGTTCTGGGGAAATTGATCAGCTACATGCAAACAAATGAAACTGGGCCACTTTCCTTACACCATACACAAAAAATAAACTCAAAATGAATTAAAGACCTAAATGTGAGACAAGAAACCATAAATCTCTTAAAAGAAAACATAAGCAATAATTTCTTTGACATCAGACTTAGCAACATTTTTCTAAATATGCCTCTTCAGGCAAGCAAAACAAAGACAAAAATAAACTATTGGGACTACACCAAAATAAAGAACTTTGCACAGTGAAGAAAATGATCAACCAAACAATATGGTAACCTATTGAATAGGAGAAGATATTTGTAAATTATATATCTGATGAGGGATTAATATCCAAAATATAGTAAGAACTTACACAGCTCCACACCAAAAATCCCCACAAATAATCCAATTAAAAATGGGCAAAGGACCGGGGTTCCTGGGTGGCTCAGTGGGTTAAAGCCTCTGCCTTCGGCTCAGGTCATGATCTCAGGGTCCTGAGATCGAGCCCCACATCAGGCTCTCTGCTCAGCAGGGGAGCCTGTTTCCCCCTCTATCCCTGCTCCCCTTCTCTCTCTCCAGTAAATAAAATCTTAAAAAAAAATGGGCAAAGGACCAATTAGACATTTTTTTCAAAGAAGACTTGCAGATAGCCAACAGATACATGAAAAGATATTCAATATCACTAATCATGAAGGAAACACAAATCAAAGCCACTATAATACCCCATTATACCTGGCAGAATGGTTAGCATCAAAAGACAAGAAATACGTGTTGGTGAGGATGTGGGGAAAAGGGAACCCTCATGCACTGTTGGTGGGAATGTAAATTGGTGTAGTCACTGTAGAAAACAATATGGAGGTTCCTCAAAAAATTAAAAATAGAAATAGCAAATGATACAGTTATTCCATTACCCAAAGAAAATGGAAACACCAATTCAAAAAGGTATATATACCCTTATGTTTATCACATTATTTATATCAATAATATATATTATTTATAACCATTATTTATAGCCAAGATATGAAAACAATCCAGGTGTCCATTGATAGATAGATAAAGAAGATGTGGTATGCACATACACACACACACACACACACACACACACACACAACCATTTATATACATACACAATGGAATACACTCACTCACAAAAAATGATGAGATCTTGCCTTTTGTACCAACATGCATGGACCTAGAGGGTATTATACTAATAGAAATAAGTCAGAGAGACAAATACTATATGACTTCACTTATAGATGAAATCTAAAAGGCAAAACATGAATAAGCAAATGAGCAAGCAAACAAAAAGCAGAATCAGTCTTATAAATACAGAGAAAAAACTGATGATTGCCAGAGTGGAAGGAGTAAGGGATGGGCAAAATGGGTGAAGGACAGGGTGACATACAGGCTTACAGGTATGGAAAGAAAAAGTCATGGGGATGTAAGGCATATCATAGGGAATACAGCCAATGGTATTGTATTAGTGTTGTATGGTGACAGATAGTTGCAACTCTGGTGGGGAGCACAGCATAACATAGAGATTCACCAAATCCTTATGCTGTACACCTGAACTCATGGGATATTGTGTGTCAACTATCCTTCAATAAAAAAAGAAAAAGTGGAATTGCTTGGTTGAACATTATGCTGGATAAAATGTTATTAATGCCATCAAATCATCACCTAAATACAGTGTACCAATTCATATCCTTGCCAACAAAAGAAGATAAATTCTTATTTTTTGGTGTTCTTCAACAACTGATAGTTAAACCCATTTAATTTTTTTCTAAGCTACCTTGTGATACTATTTCACTGCTGTTTTGAAAATAACAACTTGAGTTTTGTATCCTTGTGATAGAAGGTATTACATTTTTCAAGTAAGAGCTTTCTTAAAACTCATATTTACATGATACCTGATATTATATATTTTATGGATGAGAAAAAATTGAAAAGGAGATAATTTTCTGAGATAACACCTCCAGAAAACGATATGGTTGGGGGTCAAACCCAAGCAGCCAGACTCCAGATCTTATTCTTTAATTCATTGTACTACAGTGCTCCCTCTGGTAAACAGGAAAATGTGGATTTCCATCATTAATGAAAAAGTGCATTTATTTTTATATATTTCTCTTTTAATGGTCTATTCCTATACCCTGCATATTTTTTACTATCAGATTACTACCTAAATTTTGATACCCTAAAGATACAAACGTAGTGATCCGAAGGGGCACGTGCACCTGAATGTTTATAGCAGCAATGTCCACAATAGCCAAGTTATGGAAAGAACCTAGATGTCCATCAACAGATGAATGGATAAAGAAGAGGTGGTATATATATACAATGGAATACTATGCAGCCATCAAAAGAAATCTTGCCATTTGCGACGACATGGATGGAACTAGAGGGTATTATGATTAGCAAAATAAGTCAGTCGGAGAAAGACAACTATCATATGATCTCCCTGATATGAGGAAGTGGAGATGCAATGGGGGTGGAGGTTAAGGGGGTAGGAAAAGAATAAATGAAACAAGATGGGATCGGGAGGGAGACAAACCAAAAGAGACTCTTAATGTCATAAAACAAACTGAGGGGGTTGGGGGAGAGGGGTGTTGGGAGAGGGTGGTGGGGTTACATTATATGTTTAAATAAAAATAAAAATTAAAAAAAATTTGATTCGTTTAATTGCCCTTATATATAAAGATCATATTTTTTTCTTCCTTTCCGTTTCGTCTTTTACTTTGTTTATAATATTTGTAAACATGCCTAGGTGGCTCAGTCAGTTAAGTGGCTGACTCTTGGTTTTGGCTTGGGTTATGATCTCAGGGTCATGAGATCATGAGATCAAGCCCTGAGTAGGGCTACATGCTGAGAGTAGAATCCGTTTGGAATCCTCTCCCTCACCCTCTGCAGCTTCCCCAAATCATATGTGTGTGCATTCTTGCTCTATGTCTCTCAAATAAATAAATGAAATATTTAAAAAATTTGTAAACAAATTCTGTCTTTTCCTTGATGAATCCTAGATTTTGTGTCTTGTGTAATAAGAATTTACCAGCCTAAGTTATTCAAAATTTTTTTGTTTGATTTCATGATTAGTCTTGTCAGAACTAATTTTTCTATTATTAATATTTGGATTTTATGCAAAGTAGAATCTAACTATGTTCCTACATGGATATTCAATACTCCAACTACTTTCATTTAATTTTATTGATTGCCCCTCAATTTTAAAATGGTACCTTTATCACATCCAAGTTCCCTTTTGTGCGTAAGTCTATTTCTCAAGAAGGAAACAAGTATTTTAATTACTCTTCCTCTTAAAAACAACCATTTTCAGTAGCTTTCAGTGGAGTTTTGCCTACTGATCTACATTTTTCTCTTCTAAATTTTGGTTAGGATTGGACTGAAACACATATTAATTGGCTAAGATTAACATTTACAATGCCATTAACTGTAATAGCCTATCTCTATTGACTTAGAATTATTTTATGATTTTCAGTAAAGTTCTACATTTTTATTCATACCTTGTACACTTGTTATTAAGTTTATCCCTAGATACTTTGTAGCATTATTACTACTGTTGTAAGAAATGTTTTCCTTATATTTCTATATTAGATACTACTAGCAGGTAAGAAAGCTATTGGCTTTAAAATAATACTTTTATTTCCCTGATGATGAGTGATGTTGAGCATCTTTTCATGTGTCTCTTAGCCATCTATATATGTCTTCTTTGGAAAAATGTCTATTCATGTCTTCTGCCCATGGTGAGTGGGGTGATGGGTATTAAAGAAGACACTTGTGATGAGCACTGGGTATTGTATGTAAGTGATGAATCTCTAAATTCTACACCTGCAACTAAGATTACATGGCATATTAACTAACTGGAATTTAAATTTTTAAAAAGTGACACTTTTATATCTAGTGATATTATTGAACTCTTATCAATTCTGTGAGCTTTTGGGTTGATTCTCTGGTATTTTTCTATGTAGAAAGTCACTATTTTTGTAATAATTTTATTCAACTCACCTTTGGACCATTCCATATTGAGATATTATTTCTCTTTATTTTTTAAATCTCTGTTACATTTCTTAAATTAATAATAAATTTAAAAGTATACACCATTATCTGGTTTCCATGCAATGAAAATTGAGTGAGAATTTGAATAATCATCTGATACATTTGATCAAAGTATAAAATTAAACTCTTTTCTACAGTTCATAATTCTTTTTTTCCCGTAATATACTGGCTCTTAAAAAGCCTATGTATTGTATGAATGATTGTTCCAGCTTTACACTTCACTTTACTAAGAGGTCCATAGAGAATGAAAAAAAAAATAGGAGAAAACATACAAGTTATATAACATTAACATTTCATCATTATCAATATGGTCCTAAAATTAATAATACCCTACTCCCAGCATACCATAGGTGCAGCAAGGTAAAGGAAAAATTAATTATCCAAGCAATAATTCTCCATTAGTTAGAGCCAGGGATAGAGAAAAACTATTTAGAGCAATGAAAGCAAGTGGACAACAAATGATTAGCTGAAAACGAGTCATTCAAAAAAGACAGTACAAGAGCTCAGTGTAAATTGCTTTTGCAATAACTAATTTCTCTGAAAAACAAAGCTGGAAAAAATAGAAATGAGCAGATAACTAATTGCAAAGAAAAATATCAATATTGTATATATCTTAGGCTTACAGTGTTCGTGACTTCAGCTGCACATGATTCCTGAAATAGGTTCATATGAATTCAGTTAAAGCCATCATTTCAAAGATATCTCAATAAATGGGTGCCTTGTCCTGGAGAACACATGCAATTTTGTACATAAGTCACAGAGTAAATTGAAGATTTGACAATTTTAAGGTGGCTAAATTAAATGTAAATAGCGAAAACATAAAGCAGAAACAGAAATTTCTACTGGAGTCTAAACTACTCAGTTTGGTGCCTGCTTTTTGCACACCCACTAGATAGCTGCAGGGTTCCTAACAGACTATGCTGTGAAAACAAACAACATGGGGAGGATCAGAACTTCTAACACAATTTTTCAAAGACCCAAAGAATATGTTCTGATTTTTATTTATTTATTTGACAGAGAGAGATCACAAGTAGGCAGAGAGGCAGGCAGAGAAAGAGAGGGGGAAGCAGGCTCCCTGATGAGCAGAGAACCTGATGTGGGACTCAATCCCAGGACCCCGAGATCATGACCCGAGCCGAAGGCAGAGGCTTAACCCTATGAGCCACCCAGGCGTCCCTGTTCTAATTTTTTTTTAATGTTAAGAACAATGTTCTAGTATATGTCCTACTTCAGTAAGTGTAACAATGACTCTTTTATCAATGGGAACAATACAAAGTAAGTCTTAGCATGGAAGTGAGGAAAACTAAGGCATAACTTCCTGATAATATATGCCCAGAATGGCTGGCCTACTCTTGGGAAATAGTTCCTTCCAGGCTAACATGGTAGAAAGCAGTAATGTAATCAGACACGGATATACTTTTCTAAATGCTAATCTTGCAGAGTGCCCAAAAATATTAATGAAGAAGGAAGAAACTTATGTGTGTGTGTGTGTGTGTGTGTGTGCATAACTTTTTCTTTTTTTAGTGTAATTTTCTTTTATGCAACATATTTCATGCTCTCAAAGAATTTTCAGCAACACTAGACCAAATGTAATCATAATCTAATCTGACATGACATTGCCAAATTATTTTTGAAGTTATATAGTGTTTTTTCATAAGATGTAATTTCCCTTCGATTAAATTATTACACTATGTTGTATATTACTGTTGTATCATTGTGAAATCAGAACCTATACTTTAATGAAATATAATTAAAAAAAGAAAAAACAAAGTCTTAGAAATAAGTACCATTAGGTTGATCACTGCATGACCATTATTCTTTGAAGTAATAACTAACACTTAGATAAAAAATTATGTGCCAGAAACTCTTCTGAGGGCTCACATAGATCAAGGCATTTAATCCTCCCAACAAACTGCTATACAGAGAGACTGAATTTCCCAAGTTCACACAGCTGGTGGTAGTAGAGCTAGAATTTGAACTCAAATAATTATGTGAACTAACTAGAAATGTCACACCAGAAAAACAGGGAAACATACTATAATAGATGAGAAAATGAATTCCAAGGTAGTGATGTAGCAATAGATATCTTACATCGAAGAGGTATAAAGAAAAATAATCTCTCCAGCTTTTTATCTAAATTCTTTTCTAATATATATTCTCATTGTACGGACATCTAGTGTGTAGGTATATCTGTGTGTGGGTGCGGTGTGTGTGTACTTACATGTTACTCTATGACATACATCCAAATAGGTCAAATAATCCAGCTAGAAAGTATATTTATAAATATTTATAATTTGTAGATTGTATTTTTACTATGATTTTTTGGTTAACAAGTCACAAGAAAATAACTCTAAGGTAACAAACTAAGTGAAGGAAAGTATTTATATATGAATTATGTCATGCTGAACCAGGGCTTCTTAAAAATCTTGTATCTCACTAACTGATATATTATTTTCTTATTTGTATTTCTACATTCAGCACAAAATGAAATGGTGCATGGCAGGAATTGGCATAATGTAATCACCATAACCATATAAAATAATTAAGCAAAGTCTTATGAATTTGATATCTCTAAACAATTGTAACAAGAGGTTTAATTTTCATAAATGTAACATAGCCCCTGGGGGCACTGACTTTACTTTCAGCAATGCTCAGATATTAAAACCGAAGGCATTTTTTTTTACTATATATGTTCTTATTTATGTCCACATTATTCTGGGAAATTTTTAAGGAACATATTTAAACTATATCTTTTAATATGGAAGCAACACAAATGTTAATTAATGAGCGGATAAAGAAGATGTGGCATACACACACACACACACACACACACACACACGATGGAATATTATTCAGCATTAAAAGAAAATGAAATCTTACCATTTGCAAGGACATGCATGGAGCTAGAGAGTATAATGTGAAGCAAAATAACTCAGTCAGAGAAAGACAAATAACAGTCAGAGAAAGACAAATACCATATGATTTCACTCACATGTGGAATATAAGAAACCAAACAAATGAGGAAAGGAAAAAGAGAGAGAGAGGTAAATTAAGAAATAATTAACCTTAAGAAAAAACTGATGGGGGCACTTGGGTGGCTCAGTCAGTTAATCCTCTGACTTAGGCTCAGGTCATGATCTCTGGGTCCTGGGATCCCTTCCTACATCAGGTTCCCCACTCAGAGAAGAGTCTGATTTTCCCTCTCCCACCAGCCTCTCCCTCCTCTCACACGTGTGCTCGCTCTCTCTCTCTCTTTCTCTCTCTCTCTCTCTCAAATAAACAAAATCTTTGGGGGAAAAAGAAAAGAGAACAAACTGATCATTAGCAGAGGATAGGTGGGTCAGGGGATGAATGAAACAGGTGATGAGGAGTAAGGGGTGCACTGGGTGTTGTATAGAAGTGTTGAATCACTATATTGTACCCCTGAAACTAATAGTACACTACATGTTAACTGGAATTAAAATAAAAATGTAAAATTAATCAATTAACTAATTATATCTTCTAAAAAGAGCCCACATTCAGGGAGACCATTCTTCTTCATGTAGAAGATTCATGATCAGACTGATTTGATTCTGAATCAAATCTTTGCTGCCTTCTCAGCACTGACCAAAATAGAGTTCCAATTTACTTTTTGCCACTTCACACATGGTTAGTAATGAATGAAACAGTAGAAAAAGGTAAAGGTCAAAAATAAATATTTTAATGGGAGTAGATGATTTTTCATATTTCACCCTAAAATGAGCAAGGCTCAAGTTTACTTGTGTTTCTACTCAATATTCTAGTTATCATTGCAACCTACCCACAATATCTAATCCAAATTAAAAGACATATATTCACTCAAAGTATCCAAGAAGTCATATGGGGTAAAGAAATATAAAGCCTTATGAGAAAATACCAAATATGTCCTTCTGATCCATCAAAATGTTCCTAATCTCCTCAATACCATTACTGGAAGAAATAAGCATATGTTTGAATACAGACTAGATGGAGAATATTTGTCTTGTTTCTATTGGTAAGTTAAATTATCTATTAAATGAGAACAAATTAGTCTAATTTCCCTGAATTTTTGAAGAGATTTTATAAAATATGTAAAATACAAACAAGATAATTTTTCCATTAAGGAAACATGTAGCAAAAATAGTACTGAATTGGAGCCAGACCATGCAACATGCTCTATAGCTTTGGATGATCCACTTAACATTTTTAAGGACTTGTTGGCCAGAGCAGTAAAATGCTGGGGCACACTGACACAGAGATGTCCCAGTGGAAGTCAGACAAGTACTTGTCTGAGATCTTTAAAAAATAAAGTTGGAGCAAAAATAAGTTTAAATAGAAAACTTAAGTATTAAGCACAGTGTCTGATAAATGGCAAAAACCTAAAAAACGTAAATGGGTTTTAATTTGGGTATTGTTTTGTCATTGTTGCTTTGTTGCTGACACCCAGATGACTTCAACAACCTCTTTAAATTTAGAGATTGAATTATGGGATTTTCCTTGCAACATTCAAGAACACACAAGTCTATACGTATAGGACTTAATGACTCTGCTTACATTAGAATAAGAAATAACTAAAATTTCGGGGCAACTGCAATTTTTTTCCTTAATTTTCAAAACAAGGGTCCTAAAAATGTCTTCTACCTTATTAAAACATTTTTTTCAGTATTCTTACAGCTCACTGTGTTGGCTTTCATTTTCAGCAATCTGGGTAACTCAAAAGCCTTAAAAACTCTTCTTTCTCCCCAATATAATGTTATCTGTGCAGAGCTGAGTCCACAAGAAAGAAAACTCACAAAAATAATAGGGAGAAAAGATGGGACATTGAGCCCTGGCTGCCCTCAGGATAATTATTTGTCAGGGTTACTTAAAACTTCTATTTAATACTCATTAGGGGAATGAAAAAGGCTTTGGATCCTCCCCTAGATGAGAGCGTGGGATAAAGTAGGGGATGGTTGGCTGGCAAAGATGAAACAGGGAAATTTCTTTTACCGGGCTTTGCTCTCTGTAGAAAAACAATGTCTCCCTGAGAACTCACGACTATAGGCTACACAACCCAACAGTTCTTAGTTTCAGTTTACATTTGGGAAAACCCATTACTGGAAATTAATGTCTCATTCTGGATTGATCTCCAATCTAAACAAAAGCAAATAAACATATATACTCCCCTAAAAAAAAATGTAGTCTCAACCCAGGATGACTGGAATTCCAACAGATAAATGGCACTAAATATGAGCTCAAAATTGGAAAAAAAAAAAAAAAAAAAAGAAAGAAAGAAAAAGAAATAAATATGTAATAATAAAAGCAATCAGTATAGTCACAAACAGACACACACACACACACACACAACACCAAAATTACATTTTATAAGTGCAAGATAAAATAATTAACTATCAGGGCGTCTGGGTGGCTCAGTGGGTTAAGGCCTCTGCCATCGGCTCAGGTCATGATCTCAAGGTCCTGGGAACCAGCCCCGCATCGGGCTCTCTGCTCCGCGGGTAGCCTGCTTCCTCCTCTCTCTCTGCCTGCCTCTCTGCCTACTTGTGATCTGTCTGTCAAATAAATAAATAAAAATCCTAAAAATAATAATAATAATAATTAACTATCTAAAAGTAAATAAAAGAAAATATTTCAAATATGAACAAAAAGACACTGTAGAACAGTTATATTTGAAAGAAAAATGATTTCTATCACAATAAATATAACTATTAAAGTTAAAAATCCAGGGTAAGAATTAGGCATCATATTAGATCAACCTGGAAAAAAATTAGCCAATGAGAAGTTTTACCAAGAATCACCCAGAATTATCTAAACAAGCAGAGAGATAAATAACACAAAACAGCTCATTGGAGTTGTTAGAGAATAGAGAAGATGGGAGAAAGACAATATAAAGAAGTTGGTGACTCTTTTTTTTTTAGAATTTATGAAAATATATATTTAACCCTGCTCAATAAATTGACTTCCACAAAAGTTACTGAAGTTACAGTATATCAAAGAAAGGAGATGAATGAGAGGAAGAAACAGAAAAGAAAGATTTGCTATAAAGGAACATAAATTATAATAATAGCACATGTCTCAACCACAACAAATAAACCTGAAAGATAGTAGAAAAAGATCTTCAAAATAAGTAGAGAAAAGAAATTTCAACCTGGAATCCCATTGGTTATTTACAAACAGAAAAGTGCTTGTTAAATTATTATGTAACCACTAAAAGAATAAAAATAGCTGTACCTAAGAATAAAATCAAATAAAATATATGTATAAAAATTATGGACTTTATTGAAAGATAATAAAGATGATTTATATAAAGATTTGCATTTTTATCAGTAAGAGGACTCAATATCATAAATACATCAAATTTCAAAACAATCTATAATAAAAGCTAACTTTTATTAAGCATGCACTGTGTACATGACACTGTTCTAACTTGTTTAGCTCTCTGTCACCAAAAAATTAAGTACCACAGTTTTTCAACATTTTGATAACTGATGAAATCAGAGTAGTGAAATAAACTGACCAATATCAAAGAAAAAGGAAATCCAATAAATATTGGGATAGATATTTCCATGAAACTTGGCAAGCTAACTTGAAATTTTATATTGAAAAGAGACAGTTGGAGAAGAGCAAAAATATTTTTAATTATTATTAGACCAATAGACCAGTATAAGAGCTTAGAAACAGGCCATTTAAATACTTGGAAAATTAGTGGAATAGAAGTAACATAGTAGCTAAATGGAGAAAGAATAGGTTCTTCAGTCAGAAGCTTCTCAGACAGTTGATTAAACACAGGGAAAACATGAGGTTTATTGCACACACAGAGAAAAAACTTTATGTGGGCTAAAGGAAAAAAAGTAAAAAGTAAAGCTTTTAAGAATAGATGAAACTATAGGGCCATATCTTTATAGAGTGAATGTAGGAAAAAATTTCTTAAACAAGACACAAGAAGCAAAAATGATAAAGGAAAATATTAATAAAGTCAACTACTTTAGGAGTTTTTGTAAAAATGTATTTGAAAATTTTCACAAAGAAAATTAAAAGGCAGGGGTGCCTGGGTGCCTCAGTCCGTTGAGGCGTCGACTCTTGGTTTAGGTCAGGTCACGATCTCAGGGTGGTTGAGCCCCGCATCGGGCTTTGAGTTCAGCAAGTAGACTGCTTGGGATTCTCTCTCTCCTGGCCCTCCCCAAACCCCCATGCTCTCTCTCTCTGTCTCTCTAAAATAAATAAATCTTTTTAAAAAAAATTGGCCAAGATACTTGCCACCAGTGTAAGTGAATGTGGATTAAAACCCTGGTTATATAAAGAACTACAAATCACTAAGAAAAGAAAACATAACCCAATATAAAATTATGAATGACAAGAAAAGATATTGCATTTTAAAAAGGACATAAAAGGCATACCCCAAAATTTAAAAATGCTCAACCACAATGAAAATCAGGCAATATTCATTAAAACCAACTGAGTTAACTTGATGAATCTACAAACTGGCAAAAGTGACAAGTCTGATGATGCCAAGAATTGAGGAAATAAAAAACCAGAACTCAACGTAGGTATGTGCACTAATAAAGTCACTTTAAACAGTAATTGGACAAGATTCTGAAGGTTAAAGAAGAACACACCAGCAATAATTTCTTTTTCAGGCATTTGCCCTGGAATGTGCACACCAGGGGACAAATAAAATGTTTATGGCCACTTTGCTTGTATTACCAAAACAATGAAAACATCCTTCAAAACACTGCCACACACTGTGGTATACCCAATGCAACAGTACAAAGCAGTGACAATGAATATTTTCATTTTCTAATTTCATTATTTCTATCTAGAACTACAAGTATAAATCTCAAAACATACTCTTGAGTATCCGAAAAGCAAGTTACAAGAGATGGATAATTTGTTTACAGAGCAAAGGTAAAAGAAATTATGCTCTTTTTAAAAAGTAAACATATGAATGGTAAAAATAGAGTGAAATTTATATAAATCAAACTTGAGACAGCGACTAGGAGGGCATATACAACAGTGGAGCAGGCTCAAGTATTTCAACCTTCTTAGTCATGTTTTATCATCTTAGCTGGGTGCTGTGTAAAAGGACGTCTGCTATAATGGGCTGTATAACTTTTTATACATCTGCTATGTGTAGTAACATGATTTAAGTGAATAACAGATGCTTTGGAGATCAGGAGTTATTAAAAAAAAACCTGGTTAAAGTTACTGAGGATCAGATGAACAGAAAACACATCACATCAAATGTAAAACCCACTAAAGTCGACTCAGGGAGCTTAATGTCACTTGCAGCTTCCTAATTAGTGGTTTGGGTTTTTTTTTTTTTCCTTCTCAATAAAGTAACAACCAAGCTATATTAAGAAATAAATACTGACTAGTTAATTAAGTACACTAGCTGACCCAGTTCTCCTTCTCTTGCAACATCAAATTCTCTCAAATCTATGCTTCAGAAGAATCATAAATTATGTCCTGTCAAGTGCCTTCTGGGTCACTCCACTTATGAACAGTTAAACTGGTAAGTGTCGAAGTGCTTTTGTGTAAGAAAAATCCGAGAGTTACTTTTCTGCAGAAATCTCCATATTTTATTAAATATAAGTATATTATACTGATGCCACAATATTAAAAACTCTCCAGCATCACCCAAGAATGAATATTTATTGTAAGAAACTAGGTTATTAATTATTAATGACAGCTCTAAACCTTCATCTTTGGAGAAGGATTTCATATCTCTGATTTCATGTCTTCTTTCGGTATCGCTTTGACCTTATGCTAGAATCTCAGGGTAATAATATAAATCTTATTCCCTCTACTTTACAGGTAGAGATTTGACTGATTTTCCATAAAAATACTGATGTGAGCATCTTAATTTACTGCAAAAAGTACACTCATTTCTAATAATTTTAAAATCAGAGGCAAAAAGTGAATAATATGAAGCTAAATTAGCTAAATCTGTGAAATGAAAGTCACAAAATCAGGAAGTTTTAGAAACAGTGCTCAGCATTAAAGATATTAGGAAGATTTATTTCCACGTACAATCAAACTGGCCAAGATGGAAGACACAGCTCCTAGACACGTGATGCCAGTAGTTTGGATGGATTTTTGCACCAAAAGAAATTAAGAATTAATTTAATTTAGTTTGATTGGCATGTATAGTTCCCATGTTATAAATAACATAATACTTAGACAATAGCACATTAGTATTTTCTTTGTGGATATTTATTACATTCACTATGAGCCTAGCATTTTAGGCCTCATATTATTCAGGGAGGAGATTTGCCTCTGCTCCTAGAAAGACAGAACACCATTTTCCCCTCAGCCATGACTTTAGCTTTATTTTGCCGTCATCACTACAATGTGCATAAACAAAATTAAGTCAAAACAGTATTCCATTTGAGTGGCTCTTAACAACATCTTGGAGGAGATTCTGGGATCTTAGGAGAATTTTTTATATAGAAAGGAGGAAATGTAGTTTGTAGATATTTCAATGATTTAAACACCCATTCTTACAATGAAAAACCTAAATATTTTTTAAAACGCTGGTCTTTCTAAGGTGTTCCCCTGACAGTTTTTATTTATTTATTTATTTATTTATTTATTCATTTATTATTGTGCTACATTAGTCACCATAAAGTACATCATTAGCTTTTGATGCAGTGTTCCAAGATTCATTGTTTATGTACAACACCCAGTACCCCATGCAATATGTTCCCACCTTAATACCCACCACCAGGATCACCCATATCCTATCATACATTTAAAGTTATGAAAAACTTTAGGGGCACCTGCATGGCTCAGTCATTAGGCATCAGCCTTGGGCTCAGGTCATAATCCCAGGTCCTAGGACTGAGCCCGCATCAGGCTCCCTGCTCAGCAGGAAACCTGCTTCTCCCCTGCCTTCCTCTACTTGCTCTCTCTCTCTTCCCGTGTCAAATAAATAAAATCTTAAAAAAAATAATAAAATTGTAAAGACTTTAAATATATAAAGCAAACTAGAAGTGAATAAAGCAGATGGCCCAGCATGTTTTTTGACCTTTTTGTGAAATCAGTCCATTCTCTTTTGAGTCTCAGTTCATACATATTCTGGGCCCAGGCCACTGTAGTGATTGAAGCTGAGTGTTCTACACAGGCATATGAAGTGATAATCTTGTTTGGGATTTTTGTAAATTTTCACTAACATATTTTGCAGAGGAAGTAGTGCCTATTCCAATAACAAAAGTACTGCTACTACAATGGTACAGAATAAAGGCACATTGTCCTCATCCCCTCCCCCTAGCCCAAAGGACATACCCCTGCTACCTACTTTGTCTTTTTAATCTGTCTTTTTGTAATTAGCTTGGACTGAAATGTACAGAGGCAATTCAAAATGAATTTTCTATAAAAATAAACAGGCTGAGAAAGCTACTCAACAGCAAACATGTAGCATGTGTAATCAAAAAGGAAAGACAGACCCAAGTGCCCAAAAGGCAGAGTCAAGCATAACAGAGAGCAATGAATTAAGGAAGCCTCCAGGAAGCAGAATGACCCAATAAAGAACATTCCATACCCCTGGAGCATATACCAGCTCGATTTCAGCAATGCTATGGACCAGTAACTTCTTTGTACCTTTTGTTCATCCAATTATTGAGTTATGGGGATTTTCTTGTCCCTCACTAAATTGATTTCAGGTGTGGATATAGAGGAAAAAGAAGGAGAAAATGTAAGTCATCTTTTTAGTTCCAGTTCTCTGGTTAAAGAGAATCTCCACCCAAACAGCTTCTCTCTGTATGAATGTGATGTAGATGATGAGATATGGCCTTGGAGCTTGGTTGGATGGGACTGAGGGTTTTGGAAGGGGGTGAATGTATTTTGCACATGAATCACTGGAGACAGAGGGCAGACTGGAAGAGACTGTTATAACCAATGAATCCAAACAAATCACGCCTCCCATTATTTATGCTTATGTGTGGTTTCCTCCTTCCATCACTTGGGCATGGCCTTTGCTTTGCTTTGATCAGTAGGTTATGAGCAAAGATAATGCATGTGCTCGCACACAGAGGCTTGTCATCTTAAAACATTGTGCCAAGACTGTGTGTGAAGAAATATAGCTTTATTGAAGTAATACTTCTCTGGAACATTTACAAACTGACACGTTATTTTTAAAAACAACACAAAGTAAACTGTTGTGGGGTCTGTGCAGAGGTGGAAAAGAGAGACGGCACAAACACTGGAGCCAGAAGGAATGATTTGCTTGTGCACATAGGACGCAAGTGGCAAGTCCCCAGGTCGCCAGGTCTCCAGGTCATGTCACTGTTTTCCAGGGTTCGTTTGGTTTGCCAATTTCCCTTTTATAATTACCAGGAAGAAATACCAATGGCCCTGGCCACTTGTGGTGGCTGCTGGGTCTGCTCTGTGGCCCCCTCAATAGTGTAGGGGACATTTCCTGCTCCAGGACCTGGCCTCACCCCCACTGTCACCTTTCTAAAGCTGACCATGTCCCACCTCAGGTAGGGCTTCCCTCAGCAGTGGCAGAGGTGGGCCGGAGTGGGGAGATACAGAGGTGGTTGAGTCAAAAAATTCTATCAGTACTTTTGTTTGGTTCATGGCATAAATTCTTACTCTCTCTTAAAGAATTTCAATAAAGCATTTCAAACACACACACACACACACCCCAGAACAGAGATCCATTCATTCCATTTATTCCAACTGAGCTCACTAACAGAATACATACTCCTAGTTGAACCTGAGCAAGACAAGGTGAAGAAACTCACTTCCCACCTATACAATCATGAAAACAAAACAGGTGTTGTTTTAAGCCATTGATTTTTTAGGGGCAGGTAGGTAGCAATATATAATCAATACAAACTCCTCTTCCTTATCACTACTATTTATTGTTGAACATTGTCCAAGACACTCAGAAATTTTCCTGAGGTTGCTTTGGACACTGCTTCCTATTTATTTTTTTTCCTATTTTCATTCTAAGGGATATCAGTAAGCTCTTTTTTTTTTCCCTGACTCTTCAACTCACAAGCTTTATATTTCCTTGACATCTTAATAATAAAAGCATTCATCTTCCAAATGCTTTGCTCTTTGTAAGCATGGCCACATATTCAGCAAAACAACAATCCAAATATTCTATTTATTTACGTGCACAAAAGTTTTTAAGAATAAAGGAGATCATTTCAACAACAACACATCAATGATATAAATCATCAGATCATTCTGGAAATGACATTGTTCTAATCCTAAATACATCTGATGTAATGTAACAGAACATTTTATGGTAAGACAAACTTGGATTAAAAAGACATGTTTGCTTAAATAATAAAAAAAATTAAAAAAATTTAAAAAAATTGGTCAAAATTCAAAAAAAAAAGACATGTTTGAAAAGAAAACAATTAGTAACTATGGTGATGGATATTAACTAGATTTGTTATGGCAATCACTTTGCAATGTATACAAATATTGAAATATTATGTTGCACATCTGAAATTAACGTATTGTTATATGTCAATCATTCCTCAATTTTTAAAAAAGATACTATTAAAAATTTAGGCACAAAAAAAGTATGTTCTTTTCTCAAACTGAATAGAAAATGTAGAAGTTCCAGAAGAAGCTCTGAGTCTTATCATTTCTAAATAAATTTAAATTTAACTAAGCTAATAAGAAAAAAGCCAGTTTTGCCATTTTGTAACAAAGTAAATTTTAATGATTTCATGTATAAATACTGAAAACTATAAGGACTCAATAGCAAGATGATAATACTATTATCATTATTCATATAATTACTTTAAACCATCCAATCTTATTTTAGAAATGTAATTGAATAAAAAAAAGAAATGTGCTTGAATAAATAAGCAAATTAGTAAGTGACTTTTCAGCCTTATCCTTCTCTTTGCATCTTAAACGTAAGGATGGTCATATAAAAGGACAGGTTGAGTTCAAATGCGAAACTCTGGCTTGATGAAAGTAGTACATAGTTTAGTGCTTAAAAACCTGTATTTGATGTCTGACTTTATGAATTATCACTATCTGATTTTGATCTTTTGCCCTCCCTGTACCTCCCTGATTCCTTATTTGTAAATACAATTAGCTACATCACAGTGTTGTTGTGAAATCTAAGTATGAAAAATAACAAAATCCATTAAAATAAAAACTCACAGACAGGTTGCCTGGGTGGCTCAGTTGGTTAAGTGACTGTCTTCAGCTCAGGTCATGATCCCAGGGTACTGGGATCGAGCCCTGCATCAGGCTCCCTGCTCAGCAAGAACCCTGCTTCTCCCTCTCCCACTCTCCTGCCTGTGTTCTCTCTCTCTCTCTCTCTGTCAAATAAATAAATAAAATCTTTAATTTGCAGATAACAAAATTAAGACCTCCAAAAAGCTTCTAGGACCAAAAAGCAGTTTTGCATTACAGAACAAAGGAAGCGCCTAGGGCTAGCCAGTTATAAATCGTCTACGTTCCTCTATTCTAATATGTTTAGGTCTCATTAAAATGAATCAAATATCTCTTCTTAGAGGTGAGAGAGTTTATTAGTGTTTGAAAATAAAAATACTTCCTGGAAATGAAAGGCTCGTTTTTAAAGTGTATCCTCCAAAAGAAAAATAAATTGCAGTTCCTATAAAATACAATATTCTTTCAATCCACCAAAAGAATCACCAGTCCTTCCAATCCCCCTTGCATCCAACTCCCTGTCTTCACTACAGACTACCTCCCATGCATGCTCCACGATGAACCTTCATGGTTTCACTGCCCATCTGAGCTCCTTTCTGACTCCGGTCTGAATCCCAAGGCCCAGGCACTGCCATAGCACTTTGTGTTCCCCTTGACTCTAAGGGTGTCACGGTCTCCTAATCAGTTTACTTGCATGCTTTTCTGGCCAGATTACAAGCTGGAGTCAAGGAGTATATATTTCACTTTTTTCATCTCTGATTCCTAACATGAGAAATGGCCTAGCATAGTGGTCCAAAAGGTTTAAAAATCTGGAACTGTTAAATGGAATAATGAGCAAATAAAAGCCATTTATATTAATCATGAAGGAAAAATATGACCCAATCTCCAACACATTTTAAATTCTTCAACAATTTTTGACAGCAATTGAGCCCCTCAAGTTCCAGGCCAGAGAAACCTGAAAGCACAGCTGTGGAGGCTGCCGGGTGGTGTGTTCTCAGCATGAGCCAGTACCTTGAAGCTAATGGCATATTGCCTTTTGGAGCACAAAACTTCCAGGTGTCTCTAAGAGACTCATTACACGGAACACGTGCCAAGTTCCTGAAAATGCACAAAGCAAAAGAAGGACGGAAGTACTTGAAATAGTTTACACCCACATAAGTAAGAATATTTCTTCACAGGGGAAAAAAGCAAGAACCTTGTCTGTGTAAAACTGCCATCATCATCATCGTAGTCATCAACATCATCATCATCATCAACATGAGTTAAATCTGAGTCTGACAGATAATCAGCTCATGTGGAAAGTCTCCTGAGCCAGATAAAGCTCTGACCCTCATGCAGGAAACCCAATATTATACATAGGTTTAAAAGTTATTGACATTAAAGGAGCATTATTTGAATTGATCGTGGAAAGAGTTTTTACTTAAAAGGGGAATTTTTATCAAAATCACTTTAAATAGAGCTTCTTAAGAAGTTACCTTTAATGGGAGAAGTCAGATCTTAATATAAAGAAGTTCTGAATTATAAGATAGGAACGTGTGGATTAAATTAAGAAGAATTGATGGGCCCACTTTTCAAGATCTTTTTGTATGAGTATAAAGAAGAGCTCAAGAGTACATCATGCATTATCCATCTTGTAGAAAAACTGCCTATATTGAATAAAAGTTGTAGGTGCCAAAAAATAAATCTCTATTTGACTGAAATCTATAAACATATTTAAATGTATATTTCAAAATTCTTAGTTCTATAAATGTATTTCAGAAAATGGAATGACAATTCATGATTTGATATCTGAAGGATAATATAGTCATTAAATACTGAAACACCTGGACTTGTATAAATATACTGCTAATAAAAAAAGAAAAAACAACTGGATCTTCATGTCATGCTTCTGAAGATATTCTAATAGTGATGACAATAAGTAGCTCAGGCCAGACATGAGTCCAGGATTCTACTATCACTTTAGCTCTTTCATTGACTATGAGATCTTGGGCCTGTTACATAAACTTTTAGGTCATAAGTTTTCTTATTTATAAAAAGAATGGTTGTTACAGATCATTTCTTAATACCTTCAAATTCGAACGGATTAAATTATTGTGTTTGAGCACTCCTTGGAAGCAAGCGTAGATGAGACTTTAATGAACAGCTACTGAAACATCTGTCTACCTTTGACCATAGTTAGGGCATAAAGATACCTTAGTGCTTCATATTTTCCTTTCTTCCAAGTGGGGAACCTAATTTTGGGCTGTCTTCCTCAATTCTAAACATCTTACATATGTTTTTCTTTCATTCACTTTCCCATGTGGCATTGGATGTGATGAGAGTATTCATTCAATGAGAAGTGAAGAGAGAATAGAATCATACTAATTGAACCATCCGTAACCACCACTATCATCACTAAACCAAAGTCTATATTATATTTGTGTATATGTGCGTATATATGCATACATATATGCATATATACATACATGATGGATAGGGGTTCACAAGGATACTTCTATTCTTCTAATTCTCTCCAACCCATACTCATACCTACATTTCCTTAATTGAAAAAGAGAAAAGATGGGGCACCTGGGTGGCTCAGTGAGTTAAGCCTCTGCCTTTTTCTCAGGGTCCTGGGATCAAGCCCCACATAGGGCTCTCTGCTCAGCAGGGAGCCTGCTTTCCCCTCTCTCTCTGCCTGCCTCTCTGCCTACTTGTGATCTCTGTCTGTCAAATGAATAAATAAAATATTTTAAAAATAAAAAAAAATTTTAAAGAGAGAGAAAAGAACTACTTATGTGGCTATTACATATTTTTCCTTTGGTTTTAAATTATTTCTTCTTTTCTAATTTTTTCATAAATCATAATTAAGAAAAGAAAACATGTACTCTAGAAAAAAAAAATAGGCCATGAATTTAAAACTGAATAATTCAAGTAGAATAACATTTAATTAATAACTAAATACTAAATATGATCTGGTAGAATAACAAACTTGATTATTCACAAAACAAATTATAGTTTTTTTCAGAAAAGAAATTTTTCCTGGAGTATTAGCACTGCCCTCTAGTAATTTAATACAAGTACTGAAATTTAAAATTGTTAAAATTTAAGAGCAGTTTAAAATTGCTTTGGCTTGGGGCACCTGGGTGGCTCAGTCAATTAAATGTCTGCCTTCAGCTGAGGTCATGATCCCAGGGTCCTGTGATGGAGCCCCACATTAGGCTCCCTGCTCAGCAGGATACCTGCTTCTCTCTCTCTGCCTGCTGCTTCCCCTGTTTGTGTTCTCTCTCTCTGTCAAATAAATAAATAAAATCTTTAAAATAAATCAATAAACAAATAAATACACAAATAATAAATAAATAAATAAACAAACAAACTGCTTTGGGTTTTAAATGCCATTTCAAAAAAACAGTACTACAGTATCTTGGGATAACAATAAGAACAAAGACATCAAGTTTTTTATTCTTATTAATACATCTATTTTAATATTCATAAAACTGTCATTAGATAGATTTTTTATTTTCCCTATGAGGGAACTGAGACATAGCTATGTAAAGTAATCTGCCCAAAAACACACCTCTAGTAAGCCACAGAACTAAGATTCTAATATAGGCAGTGGGCCTCCTTATTTCAGTACAATTTTATACTATTAAATTCTAAGGCATGAAAACATGAAATACCAAGCCCATACCAGGAAGACCACAGTTCTTCCTAGTTCATATGTATTTTGTTATCTGAGAGACATGTGAAAGAACAACTTTGTGAAATCATGTGAAGTCAATATGCCAAACATTCACTATAACCTTGAACAATTCAAAGACTCCTAAAGACTTATCTCGTTCATGAATCCCCTTTAATCTACTTGTATTTTCACATTATCTCACCTCTTTGGTTAATATTTCACTAACTTAAAACAGACTGTCTAAAGTAGCATTTCTTTTGATTTTCCCTAACCTCTTTCTTTGTGTTTCAATGGTGTCCTCTAATTGTAATATTATGAAATTTGGTGAATAAGTTCATGTTTATTCTCTTCCAAGTTTTATAAACTTTGATCATTTCTCCTTTCAACACTTTGACTTCCATACAAAGAGTTCTTTTAAATGCATTAGATAAAAAATTCAAGAGTTGAGACAGTTTCCATTTCAAAGTCCTAAAATTTCAAAGGAGTCCAGAAGTTTGTTATCCAACCATGTCAAGAAGAATTTTAAAGAAAGTGTTTTTAAAGTTAAAAAGTTCTGATTTGGAGATAGACTCAACTCTCATAAATGACACTGGAAAAAAAATCCCAAGGACAAATGCACTATGTCCTTTTCTTAAAAGCTCTAAAGAAAGAAAGAAACTATGACCACTCATATATTTCCCAAGTCAGAGGCATCTTCATATCTTAAAATTTTAGAACACAAGACTTAAAATGCTATTAATGTTAATTAGAATGATATGAATAACAGCAGCAAATGGTAGGTCTTGATGACAAAATGCTTGTAATAATCTCTTCCAGTATTAGTGATACTGTATTTCACAACATTCCCACACTTCAGATTTTAAAAAATTTTTAAATGTTTTTAGCACAAAACTAGCATCCTCTTTCTCCTTTATTTTCAAAATTTTCTTTATTTTTTTTAACTGGTCCCTTCTGTTCAAGTCTCTCAACTTTAAAAAAAAAAAAAAAAGACAAAAACAAGCTTACTCAACCTCTCAGACTCCTCCATCCTCACTTCTCTCTTACAGCCTAATCTCTTCAAATAAGTTCATGATCCACATGCCATCTTCAGCTGCTTGCATCCAATCCTTCATCAGCATGTCCCAATGGGCCTATGGAACTTTATCAAACTCATTGCTCAGGCCTTCAACTGTCCTGTTGCTCCTTCCCACAAACCTGCTAACCACCCTTGCCTCCTGATCACTCAGAAGCATTCCAGAGAGATCTTTATAACCTGTTTGAAACTGCTCTTACTTGCCATAAGCATTTCTTCCTACTTGCCTAAATGCTGCTTCTGTCACCTCTGATCTTTCACCTTCTCTCTGACCATTAAATGTTTATGTTCCTTAGATTCTGTCCTAAGCATACTTTTCTTTTCAAACCACATTCTCTCTTTACACACTTTCCTTCATAATCATACCTTCAATTATGCCTTTGGAGAAAACAGCAAGATCTCTATCTTCAACCTACCTCTTAGTCCCAAATCCCAGACCATATATCCAGTTGCCTCAGGCAACTTCAGTTGGATGTTTCATAGGACTTTAAGTTCAATAAATGATTCTAAAACTGAGCTCATCATTCTCCCTTCAGAACTTTCTTTTCTTCCATTGTGAGCTAATTCAATAAAGAGCAATCTTATGTTTTTCAAGAAAGAAAGTATATCTTCATTTTCTTCTACCACATCCTCAACCTCGAATCCACCTTGGATCAATATCAATGTTTCAATGACCATGTCTTCTCAAATAAACCTTCTAAATACCATCCAAATCTGACTTCCTTTCATGCCTACCTATTTTCCCAGTCCAAATCACATTATTATTACCCTAGAGTTTCACCCCATTCTCCATGTTCTAGCCACAGTGATTTTATTCATAATTTAATTCTGAATTATGCTTAAATTTTCCTGATTAAAGTTGTTCAAAATCTGCCTATTGCAGTTATTTTAGATTCCTAAATCCTTATGAGGCCTTGTGTGATGTACCCATGATTTCCTCATAAAGCCCTCACTTACTTTCTATGTTCTAGTCTGTGACGGACCACAACTAGCCACAATTTCTAAGTCACTCTTTACATAAAAGATTTATATATACTTCTCTTCTTGAATATGAACACACTTGAGACACCTGGGTGGTCAGTCAGTTAAGTATCTGCCTTTGGCTCAGGTCATGATCCCAGGGTCCTGGGATTGAGTTCTGCATTGGACTCCCTCTCCAACAGGGAGCCTCTGCCTATTGCTCCCCCTGCCTGTGTTCATTCTCTCTCTCTCTCTCTCTCTCTCTCTGACAAATAAATAAATAAGATCTTTAATTTTTTTAATTAAATGTGAATTCACTCTGTGGTTGCTTAGCCAACAGAATACAGAAGTGATGTTGTATTAATTCCTGACCTAGTCTTAAAGAAAACTGGCAGAATTATTTCCTCCCCCTTAACACATTCATTATTGGTAAACTCCATGGAATGCAGACATCATGCAGTTAGAAGCTTGTCATATGGTGCACCAGCCAATAGACAGCACCAACTGCCAGTCATAAAAGTGAGCCATCTTATATTTTCTAGGGGCATGAAACTCAGCTGAACTTACATGGGACAGAAGAATTGCCCAGCTGACATCAATAAACCTATAAAATCATAAGAGATAACAAAATAATTGTTGCTTGAAGCCACCAAGTTTGGGGCTGGTTTGTAAGAGAACAGTTAATTATAGGAACAATGTTTATATTTCATCTTACCTATAGAGACAGAATGTATGTTTTGCTTATTTATCACCATACTTCCAATGTCTACCAGAGTTTCTGGTCTTCCAGTGCGTGTCCAATTAATATTTATTGGTTGACTTTAAAAAATAAATGAAAAGATAAAATATACTATCTTATTTCAATATGCCTAATGTTTAAAAATTCTGAGTTAGGTCAGACTTTATGAATGAAATCATACCTCTCCACTTATTGCTGAGTGATTGAGAAAATGTTGCATAAACTGTGTGCCTCAAGTCTGATTATCTACAAAATGGGGTAGAGTTGTTTTGAAAATTAAATGAGCTAACACATATATTAAAGAGTGAATGATATATCAGAAGCTTCCAGTGGATAGTATTTATTATTAACTTATTGAAATGGTAAACTGTGACACAGAGAAACTGAATAGCTTTTTGAGTTTCTTTCCAAGTTGGCTGCAGAGCAGGGACTAGCAAGCTGCTTTTCTGACCAACTCTCTTTCCTCACACACTCTTATTTTGTGTCCTTTAAAAAAAAAAGTCTCTATCACCTGTGCTGGGCAGAAAAATGATCCCACAAAGATTCGCATTTCCTAATTCCTGGAATCTATGAATATTCTAGGGTTACACAGCAATGAGGAATTAAGATTGCAGAAGGATTTACAGTTGCTTGCTAATCATCTGATTTTGAGATGGGGAGATTTTCCTGGATTAATCAGGTATTCCAATATAATTACAAGGACCTTTAGGTCCTACAAGAGGCATGCAGAAGAAGGGCAGTACCAGAGTGATACAGTCTGAAAAATGCAAGAACAGTGAAAGGAAGACTTGACCTTCTATTGCTAGAGTTGAGATAGAAGGACACCCATGGAGAACTACAGGTAGCCTCCAGCAGATGGACAAGGCAGCGAAATGGATTTTCCCCTAGTAGCTCCAAAAAAGAATGCAACCCTGCTGACATTCTTGATTTTAGTTCATGGAGACTAATTTCAGCTTCTGACCTCCAGAACAATAAATAATAAATTGGGGATGTCTTAAGCCACAAAATTCACAGCAATTTATAACCACAGCAATAGAAAATGAAAACATACTCAATCTTTAAAAACAAAAACAAAAACAAAACTCATAAGCCTACATGCAGTTCCAAAAACCAATACATGATACGTTTTCCAAAGTGTTCCTTGGATATGGAGTATTGAACTCAGATATTTCCATTTGGGGCCATTAAAATTCTATATTATTTTGTTAATACATTTCACCACTGAAAGATGATAATACTTCTTTCTTTGCAACTAATGGTAAGGTTCAAAATCCAAGAGGTAAGGAGAGGAAAATACTAAGAAAAAATAAAGTCAAACTTAATAATTCCAGGATTTTTGAGTGGTAATTCCCACCAGAAACATCAGCACCTATGAACTTGAGTGTCCTGGAGAAGGTAATTTCACCTCCCTAATCTCCAGTGAAACAATGGAACTACTGAATTTATTGCAATTACAATAAATTCTCACACAATCCATACTGTGTAGATACATTTTTTTATAACAGATAAATGCCTCTGCCAAGGCAGCTAACCCAACACACTGACTATTAAACTGATTTAGGGCAACAAGATCCAGAAGCTGTCACACCTGTAAATGAACCTTTAACCATATGTTGTGATGTGTTTATATGCTAATCTCCTCAGAAGTAGCAAAACCCCTGGATGCCACCTGGTTGGCCATATTTTCTGAATTAACTCCAATAAAATGGAATAAAATTATAACACATGAGGTCTGCATTCTTTAAATAGGAACAAGAATGCAAATGGATTATTTGATGTATTAAGCTCTTAAATCACTTATAAAATACTTGAACGACTACAGAGACAACTCTCCAAACGGAGATACCCAAAAAGTAGACTTTATTTCATTTGACACAGTCTAAATATTTATAATTTCTGTAAAGCAAATATGAAACAGTCATCTTCACATGAAATATTAGTGTCTGCTTTTTGCTTTGAGTATTCACCAGGGAATGAGAAGTAGAAAAGAGAATGCCTTGGAAGAAGCAAGGGTGTAATATCAACTACTTTGACCTGAAGCACTTAATGTGGTGCATTTTCTGCTTCTCTATTCAAAGGAACTAACTGTGTAAGATTGTGACCTAGTTTTGGGAATCTTGCTATTCTTAGTTTACCTTGACAAATTTAAATGAGAACCAGAAAAGTCACATTTTAAGTAAATATGTGTTAAATACTGTGAGCTAAATACATTACATTATTTACATTATTTACATTATTTGTCTCATATACAATAGCGTAATTTGGCTGCTGTTGGGAATTTGGTTTTATATGTCTTTTCTCATATAACTTAAATAACTTTGATCAGTGATGAATCATTTTGGAAGTATAACGTAAGTGGAAAAATAAAATGGAAATATTTTCCTAAGAAGGTTTTGTGGTAGTATCTTTGTACCAGGCCTTTTTTGAGAGGTTAATGAGAGAAGGATAAAAACGTTGATTGACCTAAACAAGAGTAGATTGTGTCTCTGATAGTCGGTGAAGGAACAATATATACCAAGATATTTGTTTGGCATCAACACAAAAGGCAGTCAATTAAATAGTGCTTATAATAGGTCCTACTCCAGTGAATTAGGTCAGAATTAGGGGCAAAGTTTAGAGAAAGGCTAGACTATAGCTTAGAAGCCACATAGGCACTCAGGGTTCATTCTTGGCACCCTTGAAGTATCAGAAATGATTAGCAAGATAACTTTGTTGGAAGTTCACCAATGGGCTTTGCAAAAAGTGATTATCTTTTTGCTGATAACTCTGTTATGATTAGCCCAGAAACTGCTATAGGCCTGGATTTAAAATTAGAGCCCACCCAGCAGCAAAAGTTACTATTATTTGGGAAGGGCAGGGCAGAAAAAGACATCAAAGGGTGAGAAATAATAGCCTATGGCTTTACTGATTAAAATTCAGGGCTGATGTTTTCTGCAAAGTTCCATATGAAGATTTAGATAATATGCTTTATTAGGTCTCCTTATTTGTAAAGATCACAAATGAGTCTCCTGTACAATGAGAATTTTTGACTCAGAAGTTTGATACTTAAAATGCTCTCCAAGTTAGAACCAAAATATTGACATTATTTTTGGTCACAGAATATTAACAAGTTAGTAAAAGACCATTATCTAACATGGATGAAGCATGCCATATTTCCTAGCAAGACATTTCAAGTTACTCTGACAAGACTTTTGAGGCCATAATCCATAAGGCAACATGGCACAATGGAAAGAAAACAATTTTTAAAGTCCAATCAAAACTCGGATCTTCCAGGGACGCCTGGGTGGCTCAGTTGGTTAAGCAGCTGCCTTCGGCTCAGGTCATGATCCCAGCGTCCTGGGATCGAGTCCCACATTGGGCTCCTTGCTCGGCAGGGAGCCTGCTTCCCCCTCTCTCTCTGCCTGCCACTCTGTCTGCCTGTGCTCGCTCTCTCTCTCTCTCTAACAAATAAATAAATAAAATCTTAAAAAAAAAAAAAAAACAAACTCGAATCTTCCAGAGACTGATGCAGAAACTGATTCAAAAGTAAAATCAAATATGAGCAAGATGGATGGTCAAGAGATACAAGATAATACACTGCACTTACAGAAAAGGCACATATCTTCATAAAAATACTAAACATAAGAACAATGTAAATACATAAAGATTATATTCAAGCAAGCTGGACTAGAAAATTACAAAGCAAAATAAATGCCAGGAAGCTCTAGGAAATAAAAACTTTTGAAAAAGCAAAACCTCAATAATTTAACTAATCTAATTTCCACAAATTGTCTTGCAGCAAACTGACTATGGCAAGCTTGCCATTTGGTGAATTAGAATATTTCCCTGTAATTTACTAGCTGGATAATTTTAGTCAATATACTTAACTTTTTTTTTGAGTGATCTATATGTTGATGGGGTGAAATAAAATAAAGTAGTACCTAGAGGGGTACCTGGGTGGCTCAGTGAGTTAAGCCTCTGCCTTCGGCTCAGGTCATGATCTCAGGGTCCTGGGATCAAGTCCCGCATCGGGCTCTCTGCTCGGCAGGGAGCCTGCTTCCCCCTCTCTCTCTGCCTGCCTCTCTGCCTACTTGTGATCTCTCTCTCTCTGTCAAATAAATAAATAAAATCTTTAAAAATAAAAAGTAGTACCTAGAGCATATTGGATGCCAAAACATTTAATTCTCGAATATTTACATATACAAAGCAATATAGATAAATATTATAGAACCAAGCTATGAATAACATTTTGTACATGCCCACATTCCAAAAACTTAAAGATGAAAACCCATATATTAGATATTAAAGTACAACATTCTGTGCAAATGGAAATCAAGAGGAAAATAGGTTGATTTAAAATTACCGACTCTTGAACAGTATGGTTTTGGCTTGGATCTGAACGATGGAAAGGAATTTTCACAATAGAGATAAAACTAAATGCTATCGCAATAAATAAAATGATAACAAAAGCCATGGAGGTAAAGAGAGAAGAGGAGAAAGAGAAGGGGAGAGGAAGAAAGATGAGGAAGAAGAGCAGAAGACCACCACTAACAACTTAGGGAATGTGAGAAAGACACCTGGCTATCTCTTGTTTTCCCTTCCTGCCATAATATTAACAATTTCAACTATGCATATATTGGACTAGTATCAAGATCACATTTTCTAGCCTTCCATGAAACTAGTATGGCCAGGTTATAAGTGCTATTAAGTTCTGGTCAATGACATATAAAGGAAAGGGTAGTTGCAAATTCCAGAATATGTTTCAAATGCAGATGGTGTGTTCTTCTTCCCCACTTCTCCTTTCATGCTACTGGAAGGGGAGACATGGTACCCAGTTACACTGATCATGCTGAAAGGAGTAAAATGCTTCAGGTGTTCATGGCTGCGTTCCTAAATGACCACATCTGCATCTGGGTTATTATGTTACAGAGAATTAAACTCTTATATTGGTTAAATCACAATTATATGGGATCTCTTTTTCACAGAGCCAAATCCATATTATAATTAACAATATGAGTTTTAAAATGGTAGTTAGTCTGATATGACTGAAGTATAGGATGTCTAGGACAGACTTAGGATGAAAGGATGAGGCCAAGAAGTGAAGACCCTGAGAAGTCTAGACTGAGAAGACTCTTGCTTCCTATGCAATGAAAAACCACAGATCACTTCTGAAAGGAGCAGGACAAGATCAAATATGTACATCAGGAAAATGAAGCATGCAAAATGGATTATAAGGAAGAAAGACTGAACAGAAAGACTCTTGATTAAAAATACAGGCTTAGGGGCACCTGGGTGGCTCAGTGGGTTAAGCCTGTGCCTTTGGCTCAGGTCATGATCTCAGGGTCCTGGGATCGAGCCCCGCATCGGGCTCTCTGCTCAGCAAGGGGCCTGCTTCCCCCTCTTTCTCTGCCTACTTGTGATCTCTGTCTGTCAAATAAATAAATAAAATATTTTTTAAAAAAACAGGTTTAAGGGTGTTGTCCAGCAGTGGACTATAAGGAATCCTTTTGAAATGTGTTAAGTTCTAATAAAATTTAAGTGACAACTGGATATACAAGTGTTGAGTAACACAAGAGTATCTGCATTAGGTACTCTCACAAATAAGCATAGCAGTGGAAGACTCGGTAGTAAACAAAATGGACAAGAAAGATCATATAGAATTAAAATAAAGAAAACAGAAAACAGAATCATATGATGACATCATTCTCTGAAATTACTTTAAAGCTTTGTTCGTACTCCAGGATTTGGGATGAATGGAACATAAGATTCGTATCATCTTGAAACACCAGATGGCCTGTGAAATAATCTGTCCACAGAATGGCAGAGCCATTGGTCCTCAGATCAACCAAAAGCGACATGTAAAGGGATGTAAAGGGATAAAGTGACTTATCCGGGAGAGCTTCTCTAAGATGATGGAAGTCTCCAATCCCACTGTGCCATGTCATATTTGATGCCCAGTAGTAAACCCTAGTGAAAGGAAATGAAAGGTGTTTCTCCCTCCCCTTCACGTCTTTATCTTCCAATTTTTTTTGTTTCTGCTTCAGAACGTCTGGGAACTTGAAAACTTTTCAAGAATCAGTAATATTCAGTTAGCAAGATGCCATAGAAATTGGCTTTTCCTACTCTTCAACTGTATTGGATAAAATTATTTGTAGTAGAAAATTTAGTTTGTTTCCATAGTTACTCTTTTTAATCAAAAACATTATCTTCATAGCTTTTCCGATTAAAAGACCATGGCCAAAAGAAAACCGTATTCTGGTCTCACAAGTGAAGCTAAGGCATTAAGACAAATGACTTCTGAAATTAATCCTGTAGATTTTTACAAATTCATTGCTTTCCACATTGTTATTCCTTGCATTTCGATCAAGGAGACAATTCAACATCTACCATAAATAATATTTAGAGAAAGCAGTCAAGGGCTCATTGATCTTTGTAAGTGGTTAGACCTACTTTTTAAGACACATTCACTCTTTCGGTCTCCAAAGCACTAAAGATAAAATCTCCCTTCAGTGATACGAAAGAGCAAAATAAATTCGATGAACAAGTAACCTCAGAGAGCGATTAAACACAGAACGCAGAAAATGTAAGATATATTTGAAAGCAGCATGGCACAGCAAAAAGGCCATAGGGCCTAACGTGAGGGAATGATGGCGATCTCAGTTCTTCTACACCATGTGACCTTAACCTCTCTGTGCCTCAGTCTTCTCAGTCACAAAACAAAGGTCACTAGATCTATGGCAGTGCTTCCATAAGGAAAAAAGGAAGCTGGCAGCTGGTCATAGATGCAAAAAAAAAAAAGCTAATTCATATAAGCTTTTAAAGAAGAACTGCTGATATGCTAATAAAAAATACATATGAAGAAAAAAGTGTCTTTGAATACTAATTACTTGCTTGGATAATAGTTTAGCTCTTATTCAGTCATTTATCCTTGAGGCAAAAATGTTTAAAAACTCAGAAGGTAAAAAACATGATCAGGAACATTATAGCAAACCTTTTCCTTAATTCGTCCAAAATAACAGAAATGTTCCATAAGTGAATGAGAGAGTTGCTGATAATTTCCCCGTGATTTGTAGAATCTATTCCATGACCTGCAAGATCTGTCTCTAAACTAAATCCTAATTGTTGTCCCAGGACCAGATTAATTTCCTCCTCCTCAATATTCATATTCCAAATTATCCCATTTTTTCCTCCTCTGAATTTACGCATAGACATGTATTATACACCCATGGTATTTTATAAAAATAATCATAATATTTTATACTCAATATATGATGACATTTCTTCTCATTGTATGTAGAGTATTTTCATGACTGTATTATATTTTTCATGACTATACAAAAATCTGTCAGACTGATTTGCTATCATTTATTTAACTAATTCATACATCTCTGAAATTGTGGCTCTAACTTTTAACTATTTGGTAATTCATACACTGCCTTGTACTATGCTTGTACTCTATTCCTCTCCTTTACAACTTTTAAAATTTTACAATGAGAATGTATCAGTGGTAAATATAATTGGATTAAACACATTGCCTGAATATAGTATGCTTATTTAAATATTAATTGAATTGAATTTTCTTAGTGAAATTCAAAGAACATAATCACCTCACAAGATGGATACAACTTAAATAACTGATTTGAGATATAAATTAATTCTTAAATTGTGGTCACACTGGGCCTTTTGAGCTTTAGGGAGTAAACTCTCTGTGAGCTCCTCCCTCCTCATAAGTAATTAATGTCTTAAAATTGAGGAGCTGGCCACTGCAATCTAGCTGACACTTCGCCACACTCCTATAATACAAACATGAATAAATGTATAACTGAAACTCAGGGAAATTACACTAGAAAAATTCAATTTAATTAATATTGAACTGGAAGAGGTAAGTCAAACAGTAAAAGAAAGTGAAAACCCCTTATAACCACATCACTGATGTAAAGCAATTCTCAGTAGTTTGGTGCATCTCTTCCAAAGACATTTTATCAATATATATTGACAAGTATTATATGCACACACACAGTATTTTTATAAAAATAATCACAGTGGGTTTTTTTTAAGATTTTATTTATTTGACAGAAAGAGACAGCGAAAGAGGGAACACAAGCAGGGGGAGTGTAAGAGGGAGAAGCAGATTCCCCACTGAGCAGGGAGCCAGATGTGGGGCTTGATCCCAAGACTCTGGGATCATGACCGGAGCAGCAAGCAGACACTTAACGACTGAGCCACCCAGGCTCACCTAATCACAGTGTTTTAAACTTAATGAAGAAATTCCTTCTCATTGTGTATAAAACTACATATATTTTCATGACTACAAAATTTGTCAAATTTAATTGCTGTCATTTATTTAACTAATTCATGACTAGTAACCATTTCACTTGCTTCTAAATTTTCACCATTGAAGACAATGAACACCCTATACTTAGATCTTTGAGCTTAGATGTGAATATACCAAGGATAAATTACTAGATGCAGATTTTCTAGCTTAGGCACATATTTGGCCAAGTTAAAATTCTTAAAATTAACAAATCAGGTAATGATAGATACTGGCAAGGATATGGAAAAGGGAATGCTCTTACACTGTTAGTGGGAATGCAAGCTGGTGCAGCCACTCTGGAGGTTCCTCAAAAAGTTGAAAATAGAGCTACCCTATGACCCAGCAATTACACTACAAGAAGTTTACCCCAAAGATATAAATGCAGTGATCCAAAGGGGCACCTGAACCCCAGTGTTCATAGCAGCAATGTCCACAACAGCCAAACTATAGGAAGAGCCCAGATGTCCATCAGCACATGAATTGATAAAGAAGATGTAATATATGGATAAAGAAGATATATGTACATATATATATATATATATAGAGAGAGAGAGAGAGAGAGAATACATATATGTGTATGTGTATATATATATATGTTATATATTACATCTTCTGTATACACACACACACACACACGCACACACACACAATGGACTACTACTCAGCCATCAAAAAAATGAAATCTTGCTGTTTGGAATGACATGGATGGAACTAGAGGGTATTATGCTGAGTGAAATAAGTCAATCAGAGAAAGACAATGATCTCACTCATATGTGGAATTTAAAAAACAAAACAGAGGGTCATAGTGGAAGAGAGGAAAAAATAAAACAATGCAAAAATCTGAGAAAGAGATAAACTCTAAGAGACTCTTAATCATAGGAAGCAAACTGAGGGTTGCTGAAGGGGAGGATGGACATTAAAGAGGGCATGTGATATAATGAGCACTGGGTGTTATATAAAGACTGATGAGCCACTGACCTCTATCTCTGAAACTAAGACATTATATGTTAATTAATGAATTTAAATTTTAAGAAAATAATAAATAAATAAAAAGAAAAAAATCCTTCCAACTGAGTATGAGAGTCTTTGAAACACCCTCTCTGAATAACTCCATTTATAATATTGTTATTTTGACAAATTCTCCATATATTAGCGGAGTATATGTATCTCTTCTTATTATGGTATTTCCTGATCTTCAACATTTCTTATATCGAATTGTCTGTCCTTTCCTTACTGACTTGTAGGAGCTCTTTACAGACATTATGCACTACAGATATGAACCATTTGTCAATTGCATGTATTAGAAACATTGTCCCAATCTATCTTTTTTTTAATTTTTCAAATGAGTAATACAGGTGGTTTTCTTTCTTTTCTTTTCTTTTTTTTTTAGTTTTATGTCATCAAATCTACTTATCTTTCCCTTTATGCCTCATGTTCTTCATATATTTGCAAAGACCACCTCCACCTCTGGACTCTAAAAAGACTTCTATGTGTTCTTAGACTACATACAGGAAGTGGGGAGTTTATGTAATCTTTGCCAAGTAATTTGCTAATTGTCCCCAAATCATTAATAGGCTATTGTAAGTTTTCCCTTCCTTAACTAAAAAAATTTCTTGTCCTTAGAGTATAATCACACATCCATATTTTGTTTTTCTTTCTGGACAGGAAAAAAAATCACATATTTCCCCTCACTTTTAATCTAATCCCAAAATTGTCAGAAAAACAAAAGTGTATATGCACACTTTTACCTTAAAATATATCTGAAAAACTATACTTCAGATGAATAGATTTACTTTTACTTGTATTTGCCAGATCTTTTACAAAAACACATAAAAGGAATTTTTCTCCTGATTAGCATAAAATGAACTTTATTCACTGCTGAAAGTGGGGGAAAAATCAGGATGGTAAATGTCAATGAGCTGGACTCAGCACTGGCCTAAAATTTCCAATGAAATTCTCTGTTTGGATCAATTTTGTGGTGTCTAAAAGAGTATCAGCGAGAGAGCCTCACTGAAAGTTTTGATCCTATACAGAAGCAATTTTTCCTAAATATAATAATTCCCATAAACTTTGGTATAAGAGGACAGTCAAAGCAAATTTTCAAGTTCCAAATTTGTAAGTTTTGTTTTTCTATCATGTTGTCAATTCACCTCCTGAAGTCACACGAGTAGAAAATCTCCACAGACTTGGACAGCAGTTCTCAAATAGTTTGGGTTCATCATTCTTTCACCGTCTTAAAATTTATCAAGGACTATAACGAGCCTGTGTTTATTAGAGTTATACTTACTCCTACTTACTATAATTTAAAACTGGAAGACTTTATAATGTCCATGTAAAAACAATAGTATTAAGCCTATCCTGAGCTCCTACTCGTAACATCTTTTATGAAAAACCATATTGTCCAGAAGAATGAGAAGAGTAGCACTTCTTTCCATTTTTCCAAATATCTGTAATGTTAGAAAAGGAGAGAGCAAGATTCTTATATTTTATTGTAATGGACATGTATTAAGAAAATCTGTCCTGGGGCGCCTGGGTGGCTCAGTCAGTTAAGCATCTGCCTTCGGCTCAGGTCATGATCCCAAGGTCCTGGGATTGAGTGCCATGTCCAGTTCCCTGCTGAGGAGTCTGCTTCTTTCTCTTCCACTGCCCCTCTCCCTGCTTGTGCTCTCTCTCCCTCTGTCAAATGAATAAATAAAATTTTTTAAAAAGAAAAGAAAATCTGTCCTCACATATCTATTAGTTTAAAAAGTGTCAAGTAGGGTCCCTGGGTGGCTCAGTTGGTTAAGCGACTGCCTTCGGCTCAGGTCATGATCCCAGAGTCCCAAGATCAAATCCTTCATCTGGCTCCCAGCTCCACGGGGAGTCTGCTTCTCCCTCTGACCTTCTCACCTCTCATGCTCTCTCTCACTCTCTCTCTCTCAAATGGATAAATAGAATCTTGAAAAAAAGAAGTGGCAAGTATTTTGATAGTCTTTTCAGTTAATCATAGATATTATTCTTTGGATCACACTAAAAGTTGGTAACTGGTAGTTTTTTATGATTAGTTGTAATGTGGAATCTAAAAACCATATAAACAAACTTTGTGCTCTGTTCCATTAAAATCCACTGATCTACACTGTGCTTTGGATATTCTACCCAAGCCCAGTTCTGTAATATAATGCATTGGTCATTTGGAAAATACTAATTCAATAAATTAACCAGATCTTCCAAATGTTGATACATCTCATTATACAATATGAAAATTTTGCATTCCTTCATATTACCACTACTCTTATCTGAGAAGTCTTTAATTATTGGGAAGGTGACAAACCCACAATGACAGATACAAATTTTCCAAAATTCTATTTTTTACATAAAAGCTTGAATATTTTAATGGGCACCAAAAGCTGTCGATTATTTTCCCTTAAAGTGACAGACTTACTTGGCTTTTTTCACAAAAAACTGTTGCCAAAATAACCAAGTCTACGCAACCCTCGTTCGTTAGTTACTCTGTCAAGTAAAGAGGTGGTCTATGAAATTAGTAAACAAATAACCAGGTGTACTTTTCATTTTGATTCACAAAACACAAAAAGATGTCTATATGGGTTGAGAGTCAGTAGAATCAATGGTTTTTACTGCTTTACGATAGACATTCTTGAGCAAAACTTTTTTTTTTT